>JAQFYQ010002871.1:0-11227 GCA_034694885.1 Buchholzia appendiculata
GTTAATCGTTAATAATGACACAGGAATATAATTGACAGCGATTAAGTAAATCAAATTAATGAACAAAACTAAACACCATGCAGCACCCCACAGTTCAAGCAACAGTGATACAAGCTACAAAGTACCGGTGTAAGCGCCGGTGCATGAAAACGATGCAATTCTATCTGATACCGTACTAAAAACATAATTAGCATGAAAAGAACACTTTAAAGATATAAATCGCTAGACGGCCAAACTACACTATCTTGCCCGAAAATTAAATACAATATTATAATATAATGTGAAATAAGGTTGAAATTAAATTAACATGTAGGCGAAGTTTTAACATGAGAATACTCTCCATTTACCTCTTAGATGTTCAAATTCTCCTTGGGAGAAAATTCATCGGTTAGGATCTACTCCATTAGTGCAACAACAAAGATTGTGTTCAGAGGAATTGACTTCAGTCTTTTTCTGCTTCTCTGTCCAATATGTTGTAAATAATTGCGGAAGGTGTCTGGTGCTTTGTTTTCTAAACCAGCTTTTTAGGTAATAACCCAATGGATTACAATTGTTGGTAAATATGACATTTTAGATTCTCAGTATTTGAACACATGATTTACACCGGTGTGATACCGAACGCTAAATCTGTCAAACACCGGCAGCTAGTATCTTGAGTAGCTTGAGGGAGCTAAGCCACTCCAAAATATTTGTTTCCGAGCTGTAGTTTTTATTGTAGAAAACATGGACATGAACACCAAAGGTTAAAGCTCCACCCGTACCCATATACAGCTAGGCCTCTAAAATTGAAACATCCAACTGTCTGACGTCATTCTTTATCGGTGAATCCTCCCCGCAGAAGATCAAAGTGATTGATCTAGTCGTTCTCAACAGCTAAATCAACAGGTTGCAAAGTTCAAGCAGATATTCCAATGAAGATATATGATGGTAATTTATTATCTCCTTGCGAATATAACTCAGCAAACACATGAATGATAACAGATTTTCGTAGAATGATCTGTAATGATTATGTTTTCGAGCAATAATTCATTTAATCATTGTTTGCAGCATGTGCTATGACCGTTCATGCACTATGAAAACGCCATTAGGTCATAATAGAGCTTTGTGTGAGGTGTTACAAGCGTCATATCCCAATGGCATAGTAGCTCAGTTATGTCGGTTACAGCAGATCATTCACTTATAATTCATAAAAGTCAGAACATAGTCACTACAAACTATAAAGCAGGTTACAAACGACAAACTCAGATCTCTCGAAAAAATTGGAACTTTGAAATGACGAAGAGTTTAATGCCGAACACTCAAACAGGAGACTTGGCATAAAATCGACAAATAGAGTAAATGTGTGCACAATTTGCCTAACATCGACGTTCAGAACGCAGAATCATCAAATGGCTCGCAATTCAGTCATACCTTTGGGCTCATGGGAAGAAAACCCACTTTCAAGCGAATATAAACTGGCTGCTTTTCTCCAGTGCATGCATCCGCTTTTGTTTAGCATGAAACTATTTGGATTATACTTTGAATCGAAACCTAAATACGGCCGAGCTACCACCAGAAAGGGTCTCGCTCGACATTCGACTGGAGTTCAACATCGAGCATGGAAGATCATTTATTCGCTCGTGGTTCAGGCCATACTGTGGGCAAACTTTGTCCGGCTGGCAACCACATCAATCACAGCGGAAGATAAAACCAATTTGTACGTCATCATAATCAAGCTAGTGAATATAGTCATCTCCCTGATGTGTGCCTTCATGTACACGTGCTACTACAGGGCTGCCTACTCAGGCCGCCTCCTTCGATCATTCATTGATATCTCTGAAGAAATGGCGCCTGGCTATCCGGACAAAATTCGTCATCGCGTCAAAATCCACACAATCCTTGCCTGGAGCACGGCTTTATCCACCGGGATCTTCATGACGTACAGCATCCTTGGGACTCGTCTCAACGAAAGTCAAACGTCACCACTAGGCACCTATATCACTGAATATGGCTACTACGACGATCTGGCTGTGCGAATCGTCGCCAGTTTCCTCTGCTGTATCGACTGTACATCTTGGATCTTCTCCACTGCTATGACGTCACTGATGTTGATGATATTCCGAGACCTTTTCCTGGATGTCAACGTTCGAATCAAGTCCGCCATCCATCGCACTTCTAAGTTGAAAGAAGAGCTTGAAGGCCTGCGAAGAGATCACCAGAGGCTCAGCAGGGCGCTCAACAGAGTGGACAAGTACCTGATGCTGTACCTGGGTGCCGTGATCGTGTCCAACATCGCCATGTTCGTCATGGTTCTCTGGATGGTTATATTCCATCCGTTCAGTGATGCTTTGTTGGTCTTTGTGGAAGTAGCCTGGATTCTTGTCACCTTAATGAACTTGACATTGATCTCAGTCGAGTCCGTGCGGGTCAATAATGAGGTTAGTGATGACGTCAAATATGAATATTAATTGAAAAAACAATATAAATTTATATCGACAGAAAATTGATTACCGTACGAAGTACGAGCGACACCTACTATTATCATCATATTATCGCCTGTGTTTGGCTAAAACATAGAACTATTATGGCCAGATTTTCTCAGGTTTATTTAGAATAAAATGTCTCCATTGTAGTTTGCATAGATTGTGCAAATAAATACTCGGTGAAGAGGATGCATAGATGCTTTCATTTTTAACAAAATTGGAGAAATATTGGCAATTTATCTTCAAGTCATTTACAACTTTATTCGGATTGAATGTTTGGATCAGCGGGGATATAATGTCACGTTGTGGTACCAGAACGGTACCACAACATCCTGTACATTTTACTCATCCTGTACAATAGAAGTAAAATTCCGGCCACGTGCAGCACCTTTTCAGGTTATTTGTCCGCTCGGATTTTGATCCGAGAAAGTAGAGTTTTGAAAGTTAAAATCACGTTTTATTTTACGATTCGTAAAGAGAAATTAACAAGACATATAACCATCGCCAGGACCTGTTTTCGGACAGAGCACTGTCATCATAATCATCAAAGAGAAATTAGACGATTGATTATTTCGCATCACTGCTGTTTTCAGCTATTGCATGTAGAAAAAATTACACCAAACAGTAGTGCTTGACATGTAATTTTACAAATATATAAATAATATTAAATTATGGTAAGTACTTATGATCCGCCATGAAACCAACAATACTTTAGCAATTAATTAAATAAATTTATATGCGAAATTTTTGAAATTGATTTCAAGTATGACAATCATTTTATGCAAAACCACTGAGAAAAATAGATAAGTCGGGCATGCTAAAAGTGTGTCAAGTATACTGCCAATCCTGTTTTCAATTTCTTTAAAATAGCTATGTTGCTTTGCAATTAAAGTTGCTTTAAAATTCGTTCACAGTAAGCTGCCATTTATGGCGTGTTTTGTTCTGCATCATTATTAAATTATTAATAGGAGTAACCGAATAGGTCAGTCGTTAGCGTTCGCGCGTCACAGTGAGAGGTAGAGGGTTTGCTTCCCTGCAACGACTGATTGTGTTCAGTAGCAAACATGGGCAAATTGCTAACACTGCATTGCCTGTACGGGAAGGACCTTTGCACCCACCCATGCTCATCTGGCCTAGTGGATCGGTGGTAAAAGTTATGCGCAGTAATACTTAAGACAAATAACCATCGCCAGGACCTGTCTTCGGATAGAGCACTATCATCATCATCATCATCATCATCATCAAATAAGAAATCACAGATTGTGGGCGCGTAACATTTTCACCACAAGAAAGTGAGCAGCTGTTGTTAAAACTTTCTAGTTCAAGATCATAAAGGTCCGAAATTTCGTTGTTCAATGCCCAAGTATCTTAAGGTGAAGATCTATAATTCGGTTTGTGGAGAATAGATTTTGGCACTGATATATATACATATATATATAAATATATATATATAATGTATATATCCTCTGGAATTATTAAATGGAACTGAGTCATATTTTAAGGCACGCTCATATCACCAGAACTAATCTGAGTTCTTATTTTCTTATTGACGCATTCATTACAACCTACCGTGTCGATATCTTTCATATCTCATGCTTAGAATTTAAACGTGTCGTTTGTTCGTGCATCAAATAAAAGAAAGAGTCGATGCATTGATTCCTATTGGTTGTCTTAGACGAGTCCTCGGCAGCAGGCACATGTGTTGTACAATGACAATATTATATATGTGCTGAAATCTGGCACAAGTCCTATAGCCGTGCTAGCATTATAGCATAAGATTTGTGCTTAAATCGAGCGCATACAGTCCTATAGACACGACGTGCGCATAGAACACAATAGTTTCGAGAATCTAATTGATACGTTCAGATTTGAATCAAATAGTAGAATTTTATCTAGTGCTCGATTTAGAGTGCGGGATGGCACCCAGAATGTTTAGGATCATACACCGAAGGATGCGTCATACTTCACAATATGCAACGAATTTGATGATGTAATTACTTTTATTTAAACACCATAGAACTGAGGATTTCGAATCTCTGACGTTTTACTCGACGTCATTGACCGCTTACCCATTATTAATGATGTCGAAGTATTTTACGGATGTAGATTGGTTGAAAGTGAATTGAAACACATTTTCACATAGATTTTGTGAAGCGCATCTAACGATGGCCCGAAAGACCCTTGTACCCATAGACACTTGGAAAGATAATCCTAAAACGCTCGATGCCAAACTCGCGGCCTTGCTGCAATGTCTACATCCGATGATATTTAGCCTAAAAGTTGTTGGCCTTTACTTCGATTCAAAGCCAAACTATGGTCGGGCGACGACCAAAAAAGGGCTTGCCCGTGATTTGGGCGAGATTGAAGATCGAAGGCGGAGGATTGTTTACTCAACGGTGATGCAAGTCTTGATGTGGGCAAACTTTCTCCGCATGGCGGGCACATCAATCACGGCTGATGACGTAGATCATCTCTACGTGCTCGTCATCAAGCTTGTCAACGTCATCATCGCTCTGATGTGTCCTGCAATGTACACGTGCTACTTCCGTGCCGCCTACTCGGGAAGGCTTCTACGTTCCATCATTGATATCTCTGAAGAAATGACCCCAGGGTATCCGGACAAAATACGCCGCCGTGTTAAAATCCACACAATCCTGGCCTGGAGCACGGCTTTATCCACCGGGATCTTCATGACGTACAGTATTCTCGGGACACGTCTCAACGAAAGCCAAACCTCACCTCTCGGCACATATATAACTAAATATGGCTACTACGACGATCTGGCTGTGCGAATCGTTGCCAGTTTCATGTGCTGCATTGATTGTGTGTCCTGGATCTTCTCTACCGTGATGACGTCATTGATGACGTCAATATTTCGTGATCTTTTCGTGGTTGTCAACATCCGCATTCACTCCCTGGTCGGTCGTAAGAATAAGTTAAAGCAAAAGCTCGAAGGATTGAGACGTAATCATCAAAGAATCAGCAGAGCGGTGAACAGAGCAGACAAATACCTGACACTTCACATGGGCACGGCAATCCTATCCAACATATCCATGTTCGTCATGATTCTCTGGATGGTTATCTTCCATCCTTTCAACGATCCATTGCTACTCTTTTCCGAAGTGGCCTGGATCGCTGTGACGTCATTGAATCTGGCTTTGATTGCTTTCGGTGCCGTAAATGTCAACAACGCGGTAAGCAGTGACGTCATACTTGAATCTGATTAGTCCGAATTTGATTGATTATACCATAGAAAGGAGTAAACTATTTAAACTACCAATTTTTATATGCATTCGGAGATCATATGATTAAGCATAAATGTCAGACATATGACATGACATGAGTCACATGACACAAAGCTATTATTGTTTGCAAAATTTATTTTTGAAGCAAAGGGGTTTAAATTGTTCAAACCGCCAAGAGAGCACACAATTTTAAGAACTACAGGTTATAAATTATTTCATGACTTGGAGCTTTTCAGTCAGTACAGTTTGTAATTTGGACATTGTTTAGCTGTCCCCGACTCATATCAGATTTGGTATATGTGCTTAGTAAAATCAAATTCCCAACAATATGACCGAGATATACACGATACCTAGAAATATAGTCTATATTTTGTTAATATCAAGCTCTTAGACTCTTAAGTTATATAATTCTTTTACTTTTGCTCAGATTTGCTGTTTGCACTCCTATGATAATTCTACTCTACCCTTCGTCAGGCTTATGTTGTACAACGAAAAAGATCATGCTGATTCACACAATAATTTGCGATTGAATTAAATAATCAAAAATGCTAGACAAGATATTAACGTGAAGAGTTGATCTATAATGATGTAGTGGTGCGTTAAGAAATGTTTAGAACTAATGAGATCAAATTATAACTTACATCGGGCGCACGGCTCTCCCAATGTGAAGTATACACATATTTACAACAAGCATTACTTTCAAACTCGAGTTGAGCGAGAAGCCAGTGCATGTGGTCTATTGGTATAGCCCCTGCCGAGTAAGCAGCAGATCCTGGTGCGGGTCCCGGTCGCTGAATTCATGTTGAGTTCGACTTTGTTTGAGCTTATCGAAAATAGGGTATAGATATCCTCATCCATAATACTATTTGGCTTTTAAGAAGAAGTGTGAAATGGAGAGCTGCCATTGCCACCGTCTGCCGTTGTCATCCAACAATGTTGATCATTCATGCGCTAATTTATTTGTTTTGGTGTTTTGAATCATTCAAAGTGCTTGTGAAACGTTTTTTTGCGATGTGGAGCTTAAATCTTACCTTTTACACATTTACAATTATCTGATCGTTCATTCATCAAATAAACACTAATTATTATGCTTTGCGGTTGAGTTTACACAATCTAGAGTAAACTGTTGACATTTTTAACGAGACTTAGGTAGTTACACTGGTCTCTACCGAGGAGCTGACTATCTGGACGGTTTTCAAACATCGCCTCCGCTTTAAGCATTCAACTATAGCTGAGTAATCATAAGTTTCCATTTCACTGCCAAGCCTCTAATTGGAAAATGACGCGCAATTTTCAGAATTTTGTATGTAGCATGTCTTTACATTATTCAGTTGACTACGAATTTTTTTGCAGCCTTTGGTGCGCACTATTACTGTGACACCATCGTTTATAAGCAAAGTCTGCTTTGTTTTGAATATCCTTCCAACTTGTAAATTATTGCATACCGTTTGACATCCAACCTTCTGAGTATTGCTTAATGCACAGTGTTGTAAGATATATATAGCAATACATTCGTTGGTATTATCTATGCTGGTGTCGCATCTGAATAGCACTCTGTGCGATTCTTACCCTTGGTCAGCACCGAAGCAGATGAGATTTATTCCTGTTTATTTGGGAGAGTTTAAAATACGTTCTTAATCTATTTGAAAAAGTTGACAATTGAATCAAATAGCATTAGCCTATTACGGCTTCCATTCTAATGCGGCAATTTCGGTGTAGCAATTCGCAAGGTGGCAGCATGCTACATGCATTATTCACAACAGTACTGTCTGCTGAGTGTAATGTATGCAATGCACCCAACGTAAAGAGAAACTTTCAAAACTTTCCCTTTTACGGCATGACCAGGGAAACAGCTCTACGTTCTGGGTACAAACTACATACTCATCTATGCCTATAAAATAAATTGCGACAACATGAAAAATTATGAGAATATTATACAGTAATCATTGTCAAATAAATTGTTAATATCTAAAGAAATCCTATATACGATTCGAAATCAAGCCAACAGTAGTTTATCATAATTTAAGCATTTCAATTAAAGCTTATTATTCTAGTCTAGTAAGGTCTTGGTGACGACTTTCAGGTAGTGAGTCAAATATGCTACTGGCAAACATCTTCCTAAGGAACAAATAAACATTTAAATCGTCATAAAGTAGACAACTTAAAAATTCATAGAAATTTTGACAATAAAAAACAACATTGTTGCTTTATGTACTGGAATCTTACAAAAACAACTGTCAACTTAAAAAGTTACAATAGAAATATCACTTTTGATATAGAGGCATCGGAAATATCATAACTTAGTGTAGGCAATTATTAAGATAATGTTAGAGTAAGCGGTAAGGTCCAACTTTATTGGCCAATTAAATACAATCTTTACAAATATGTAATTATATTTCAGGCAGAGTTTAATTTATTATCGGATCAATCGAATTTGAATGTGTATCTATGAATACGAAATTAGATGTCACATTCAGCCAGAGATCATATTCATCACGTTCGACCCAATTCATGACCATACACTATACTATGATGAATCTTGGGCCGTAGCCAAGATTTCATGTTGTGTTTTACATCCAAATGTTTGGGCGGACTTTTCAATCTTGTCTTCGGAAAACATAGTAAGTTTTAAGAAAACACATCTATGGGGTTTAAACCCAAAATACCCATTAAGATACGTGCATCAGCTAAAAATATAAAGTGCAAATCAAATTACATTTAACAGAAATAGAAAGCAGCAGAATAATTGGAAATTTTAAGTTTTTGAAGTACTTGACATCGAGAATGAATTGATGAAGTCTGCGCGTTATAATTTTTTTTTCTTACAATATATACTATTTATTGACGGTTTTTCTTACGAAAACAGTAACCGGTTATATTGGGCCAGCAACTGTAACATAACGGTATTCAATAAATGTATGCCATGAACTGATCTGACCCAATTATTCCGACCCAACCAATCTTCGAACAAATAACCCTGATCCTATCTATTGAACCTGGTTCGCTCCTGGAGTAAAGCAGTTATATTCTCCTTTATATGTTCGTTCGTTCGATCGATTTATTCATTGTTCACTGTTTTATGAATGTAATGTGATTTGTGGAAATACATTTGATGCAGACATTAGTACAATTGCTGCCACTAACATAAAATTGCGGTCAAACACACCACTTACTCATGCCGTCGGTAATTAGCTAGCTTACCAACCGAGTAAATTGTCATACCATATCGGCACCCCGGTGAGAAAGGTGCGCCAATTAAGCGTGTTGTTTTAGCGCTTGGCGTCAACTCATTGTCTACGCGTGCAAATGAACGTCCCATTAACCGACTGTGATAAATTGCAATCGGCTCACTCCGATTGGTTCATGCTGATGCACGTGATTTTGAAAATGGAAAGTTATCAATAGATAGCATAAAGTATGTGAGGGAACCCTCGTCGCAGTGTTGGCAACTTCTGCAGCAAATTCTGTGCATACTTCGCACATTACGTTACAGTTTCTATCTCATCCCTTTTGCGAGCTTTTATCATTGCAAGTAATTAACATATGCTTGAATTTGTCCAAACTTGCCTTTTTGGAGCTGCAGATTACTTTTAAATGTAGAACAGAAGTTTGGTAGAATTGAACGCTTTAAGGTTGAAACGTCACACAGACCGAGCAATTATTGTCTCTAACTTTGGTGAACTGCTAACAAAATGGCTCGAAAGTCCCCCACACCGTTGGAAGTATGGAGAGAGAACTCTGTCACTCCCCTGGAAGCCTGGACGGAAAACTCTGACACCCCCGTGGAAACCTGGACGGACAACTCGGCCAAACCAGTGCCTCTGTGGAAAGAGAATCCTGCCACACGTGAATCCCGACTCGCATCTTTACTGGAATGCCTGCATCCACTGCTCTTCAGCATGAAACTGATGGGATTGTATTTCGATTCGAAGCCGAAATATGGCCGAGCAACGACCAAAAAAGGGCTTTCTCGTGACCTGGGTCCAGTGAGGAATCGACGGTGGATGATCTTTTACTCTCTGATCGTCCAAGTCATTCTGTGGACAAACTTTCTTAGGATGGCAACCACGTCCATCACGACCAAGGACTCATCTGATCTCTACGTCATCGTGATCAAGCTCGTCAACGTTGTCATCTCCCTCATGTGCCCGTTCATGTACACAGGCTATTTCTACGCGGCCTACTCGGGCAGACTTCTACGTTCAATCATTGATGTCTCCGAAGAGATGACTCATGACTACCCGGAGAAAATTCGTAAGCGGGTTAAGTTCCATACGATTTTTGCCTGGACCACTTCCTGGTCGACAGGGATCTTCATGGTGTACAGCATCTTCGGAACGAAACTCAACGAAAGTCAAACCTCACCGCTGGGCACCTACGTCACCGAGTATACCTACTACGATGATTTTGCTATCCGAGTTTATGCCAGCTTACTCTGCTGCTTCGACTGCTTTGCTTGGATCTTCGCAACATCTATGACCGCTTTGATTTCGCTCATCTACCGCGATCTCTTTCTAACCCTCAACGTTCACATTAAATCCGCGATCGTATGCGCGAAGTTCAAGGAAGAGTTGGAGGGACTGCGGCGGATCCATCAGAGACTCAGTAGGGCGGTCAACAGATCTGACAAGTACCTCATGCTCTACATGGGAGCTGTCATCCTGTCTGATATCGCCATGTTTGTCATGATCCTCTGGATGGTTATATTCCATCCATTCAGTGATCCGCTATTAGCCTTTACTGAGGTTGCTTGGATAGTTGTAACGTCACTCAACTTGACGCTCATCTCATACGGGTGCGTGAGTGTCAACAATTCGGTAAGTAATAACGTCATTTTTAGACTTTGATACACATGTATATCAAAGTGTATATCATAGGCTACATAAATGTATATACATATATGTCACCATAATGTGTTTTTGATGTAGCCAAAAGAAGAAATTACATATATATATATACATATATGCATATACAAAAAGGTATGTCTCAGTCAACCAAGACGTAATTCACATAAAAGTTGGCACAGTGCATTTGCACTTACATCGACCGTCTCGATGTGCATTACAACTAACTGATAACCACTCACACATCTATTGACTAATTTTGTTGCGTGCAATGTGAGAACAATACAACGAGTGCTACGCTTAACTACGTTTTCTTTCTATCAGAAACTTTAGCCTTTAGTAAGTGTCTCTACAAACATATTGAGTCAAGCGCAGGTCTAGCATTATTGCCAGTTGTCACCTTTTATTTTGGCGACGATTTTGACCTAGCTAATTGTTGTGAGACAGTGCTGTACCGAGTCACCACAAAGTTCAGATCATTTTACAGAATAGATGTTCGTTTGTTGTGCCTGCTTCCATGCAAGAGCGATATGTTTTCGTGTCAGTAAGTTTTTTGCAAGCTGAATTTCAGAACCTGAGTAGATTTATAGGTCAAATACGAAGTTATCGAAACAAATAAAACAACGACTAGCAAAGTATGTTAAGTCTTGAAATCGAAAGGCCGATGTTTTTCTTG
>JAQFYQ010002872.1:0-11227 GCA_034694885.1 Buchholzia appendiculata
CTGAACTACTACTACTCAAATGAGTTTGAATGTAAAATCTGTTGTAACTATGTTCATATTGGCATCTCTGTGCTAAGCGAGTCATTCTGCTAGTGAAAGTCAACTTTTGAACTCTTATTAATTCTCAACGTCTCACTAGATGCCAAAGCAAATTAGTAAAATAATGAATAATAGTAATATGAGCAACAAGTTACTAGAATTATTACCTGAAAAAATAGGATGTTCTGAACATCAGATGATTTTTATGTGTGAAATCAAACAATTATATCAGTCAAAATTAAATTGTGAAGTTAAAATTTATTAAAGAATATTTTCGAATAATCTTTCAAATGCTGTTCGTGATCACAGATGATTTCTGCTGGATAAGATCACCAAGCAATGAGACTCTTCTGGATTACTATTAGAAATGTCAGCAACCTGGGCAATTATTCTAGCAAACTTTGGAAACGAGCAATTTCAATCATCAGCAATATTTTCATTTTTTAACAGTCGAAATGATAATCATACATTAGAAAACTACTACACACAACGAATGAAAGCAGCTACAGACCTAAATGCTTTGAATGTCCTGGAGAGCATTGTCCATTTCCTCGCGTAGACTTTTATTTTCCTTTACTACCGACTCAACTTCAGCTACAATGCAGAAAAACAATTCACTATGTTATTAGTCACAACATTATTATTACAATAAGGTAGTCAATTTTTTATTAATTAACTAATTTTTTATTAATTAACTATCATTAACGAGCAATATATTGTTTTAAAATTATCATTAACAAATCATTATAAGCTCATTGTTGTTGATAGTGATTTGAGATCTGCAATTAATGATGAATTATACCCTGAGCGATACGCTTTGATTTCATGCCACGACTTGAAGCATGTGGAGCACATTAATGTCTACAGCAGAATTATAAATGTGACATGCAGTAAATTACATTTTGAACTTATATCTCAGAGCAAACTAGGCATTTCATAAATGTTTCATTACCGAAAAACTTCCAAACAGAACATTTATTCTTATTCAACGTCCACCACATCAGATTTAAAATTTGCATTTCAGCATCAATTACAGTAAACGTCGATTTTTGACGTATCAACATCGGTGGCAAGTCGTGAATTTTTGTTAGTTTCAGAAGAAGATTCTGTTAATGATGTTGATGAAGAAGAAGATGAACAGAGAGCATAGTCAAATAAATATCAGTCGCATCAGAATGTGCTGCACTTGAAATTGGACATCAGCACAAATTTGGCTGAACAATTTTCTTGAAATTAATGACATTGTGATGTTTTTAATAATACCAGAAATACAGTGAGTTTTTTGCAATGATAAACTCTACAGGTGTGTATTGACCCTGGAGAAAACTTTACCCTAGAGATCCACACACTAATCAGTGCTGCAAGTGCATCACCTAAAATTTGTATACATTACGAAACAATAAATAACTGTACAAAAAATCATCGTTGCATGAAATAAATTGAACAACTTGCAAGTATTACTGAAGCAGATGATCTGACGATTCAAATTAGAAATGTAGAAAATTGAATAATATAACGAAAAATTCACAGCTGAGATAATAATATAAACTCACACTCTAATCTATCCACTTCTTTTTGTAGCTTAGTTGCCTTTGTTTCTGCTTCACTTGAACGATTTTCTACCTGAAACCAGTACAACTCAAAGTTATACACAATAGTTAACTGAAGGCAGCCAAATATTTGTAATTCTTATCACTTATGAATAACTTCAAGACTAGATTAACTCGTGCAGAAAAAAACATTCATCTGAAATTCATTAATGAATACATGATGAAACACAATGGCAAATAAAAATAAATAAAAATATTCATCATCTCTACACGTTTATAATCTACTATTCGCTATTTGAACATGTATGTAATGAGCACAGATATACACTTTAATATTTTTTTAGGGGGGGGGGTTCACACGGCTGGATATTACAAGACAAGCTTCCTTGGAAGACGCCAAATACTTGACTTTACATGGCTGGATATTACGACCTTATACCTGTGATGACGCTAACCTGTACTGGGAATGATATGATTCAGAAACTCAAGAGAAAGTTACTTTGCTCTCTGATTCGGTAGTGGGAGCACTCAGAGGTTAACAGCACCACCATGAAAGAATCAAGAACAGTAAACTAGTCTACACTCATAATACAGCTCTGATCACAATCCTAATTGTTATAATAAAAATAAAATACTTGCATCTTTTAAACGAGCCGTTAGTTCACGAACAGTGGCTTCATAGGAATCTTCTTTCTTTGTGGCCTGCAAATACACAACGAAATTAAACCTATACTTTTACATATTATACTCAAATTATCATATCTAAGTAATGTTTAAGTTGTTTCAATATGCTTACAATAATCAATTGTAGTACAGGATTATGTATCACATTTCAAGTCCTTCAAGCAAGCATCTGTACACCGAGTTGAACTTCCTGGAATTATTTCATCATTTGTATTTTGGACCTCACCAAGCAGTTAATCGAAAATGTTCATGTTAAACAGCATGCACAAAATATGCTAAATACTCATACAAGAAGTTGTTCAAAAAGAGAACTAACTATAGAACTAACCTACAGAATTAGCCTGTAGAATTAGCCTGTAGAACTAGCCTACGGAACTAACATATAGAACTAACAAAGAACTAACTATGGAACTAACCTTCGATTCATTTAACGCCAGAGATTTGAGCGTTGAAGTTGCTATATGCAGTTCCGTGTCCAAACTTTTCACCTTTCTGTCATAACAGCATCAACTTCATAAAAACAACAATTTCTCCATTCACAAGCAAGCAAGATCAGCTACACATAAATCTTTCAATCATTCTCAAATACCCAATCGAATCACATCCCAGAATGTCGATAACATTCAAAAGATTTGACGAGACAAACGATCAAAGAAATCTTTCTTGTTTTTGTTCCTTGTTGTCCTTACAAGTCTGCTTATACAAGGGTCAAATCAAGGCACAGCCAAGATGGACATGCCTCAGTCTTCATATTTTTTTACTGTACTTAATCTCGCCACTTGTGTGGTCTACACTCCTGATTCAAGTTTTTCAACAGCCAGTGTACTTATCCATTCTATGCATCATCATAACCTGTTTATCGTATACAATTCTCTTTCGTAAAACATCTGTGTGAGCGCAGGAATTGATTTTAACTGATGTCCCTGAGGGTTCGTTATGGCTGAATTTTAAGATCGCATGCCCTTGCTGACGCCACGTCGTAACGAGAAAGCGGGTATTTCACTTCCTCAGAGAACATTTTTCTGCTCGTTGATTTGGTAGTGGCAGCAGGCGTAACCAGCCACCATGAGGAACCAAAGTAGATGATATGTACATGTACATGAATGTATATCTGCATGTAGCATTTCTTTCGCTACGACGCTACATGCCATCTGTGACAATACGAGGCTCAGAATCTCGACACACAGATGTGATAGATTTGGATGTATGTATGAGTGTATGTAACACTTTCTTTCACATGCGCCGTGCATGCCTGAGAGGTAGTGAGGCTGCTGCTCGTGAATGACCTTGTGTGTGATCAGCGCTACCTTGTGCTTGATTCTTTGCTCAATAGGTAGCCAGTGCAGATCCTTCAATGTCAGCTTTTTTGTACCAGCAACCACACGAGCAAGACTGTTCTGAACGCGCTGCAGTTTCTCCAGGTTTTTATCAGTGGTTCCATATAGCAAGGAGTTGCAATAGTCGAGCCTTGATGTTACTATACTGCAGGCGACAGTGTTAGCAACTGATTTGTCGAGGTATGGTCGAATGTGTCGTAGTGCTTTGAGATGATACAATAGTTTGATAAAATATATCCACACAAATTAATTAAAGCAAATTCATGTAGTGATCAGCAAATAAAAGCTATAGTAAGAAAGCTCATTATCCTTTTAGACATACAACCGACACTGGTGGCAGTAGTGTAACTATCCAAATCTCATACAACAACTTCCTAGGCACGAAGGAGAATGAATGAATTGAATTTGAATTTTTCAAACTGCTGCCAGTCATTCATCCAATTAAAATCTATTGAATAGAAGATAAACTGACGACTCAGCTGTTTCAGCTCGCTGTTCAGCTCTGTCCAGTTCACTCTCTGCTAACTGCAACTTGCGAGCAGCCTAAACACATAAACATATGTAAGAAATACATAACTGGGAACCCTCACCTGATAAATGCATCAATATGCATTAATGATGCATTAATTAATAATAATTAATTAATAATGCATTAATATAATATGTATTCAGTTATCAAATAAATGTCAACACATAAGAATTTTGAACATGAAAAGACAACGGAAATCATATTCACATGAAGAGCTTCAATATCGCAATGTCAACATATACAGGTCACCAACAAAAAACACCTTTATATTTAAATTACTTCAGAAACTTCATGCATGGTTCAGGTATTGGTAAACTCTGTCATGTTCAATTTACAGCTGTTCACATTGAAATCAACGCGTGTTTAAAGTGTATCCTAACAATCAAACCCCCGAAACAAAATTTTCTTTAAAATTAAGTTTTGTGAAGAAATTTTTGAAAAAGGTCGTTTTTGAGGTCAACCCCCCCCACCGAAATGAAAATTTTGAAAAAAGGTCGTCGAAATTTTTCGACCCCCCTCCAAATAAAATCTTGGATACGGCCCTGCTAACAATTAACCATTGTAGAAACTTGCCTGAACGCCTGTCAGCGTTGTTGCAGTCACCAAATATGGATTTATTGATCATTTTCATCATGAAACATCAAGATAGGCAGTACATCACTACAGTGTTTGATTCAACAAGAACAAGACAACAGTTCATACCTGCATTTGTAACATCAGCGAAGGGGTTAAATTTTGTAAATAACATTTGTGCATGGCATAGTCTGTGCGTGCATAGTCTTTTGAACTAGTATTGACACTAGTAACAATATAATAAATACTTGTAAACTATATCAAAATACTATGCACAAATTCTGCTTATAAAATTTAATGATGTTGATATCAGCAACTTTCATTAGAATTTTACCAGCTTTTGTACCAGCAATTGCATCAGCATTTGTACCTGCCATCCATAGTATGCCTGAATTGTATATCATTATGATTTTTATCATCAGCACTATGCAAAGTATTTACACCAGAGCTCGGGACAAGTACTTTCATAAACACTGACATGATGATATTTATATTGAAAATGTCAAATTTAAAGTATAGTAAAGTTATTGGCGTCTTCCAAGGAAGGTTGCCTGGGCGCTGATCTCCCACACAGCTCTCAGCCTGACGTAGTGCAAGCACGGAAGTTCATCTAACTGGGGCCAGTGTGCTAGGTAAACATGCCAGTACTTTCCTAGGCTTTTAAACCTAGTACCAACTTATACGGCTTGGTATCAGGGGCGACAGAGCGTGCACAAATTTGCCCGATTTTGTTACCGATCACTCAGCCTGGCCGGGAATTGAATCCGTGACCTTTAGTACTCGAGTCGAGTGCTTAACTGACTGAGCTATCGGTGGCTCACATTTTACTAACATAATCAAAACCGATAACTAAACCAGAAATGTTGAAACTATAGTGGTGAAGTTTCTTATTGTTATTAAGAAGATGACAAATTATAATTATGACGATAATTTAAAAAAAAAATTAATCTTAAGCTTAAAAAAACAGAAACAAACGCAACAAAAATTACCAATTTTACCCTCGCATATTTTCAAACTTACTTCCTCATATTTCTTTTCAACGTCTGCAGCTGACTGACTTGCTTCCTTGACTTGACGTTCCAACATGTTCATTCGATCATCATCGAAGTTTTGCCGGGTCTCCAGAGCACGTTTTGCTCTACAACAAATATGAATATATGAAATATGATGAATTCAAACCAATTACAAGTCATGAAGAGATTAAACTGGAAGCGATACGCTACATTGAATACACAATTACTTAATACCACGTCAAATACAGCAAAACAATTATATATAATAAACGTAAACATATTTTCTACGGGTAGTTTCACTGATAGCACAGAAATCTTCAATCATTATCCGTCATGATTACCGTAGTCGTCTGTCGTCTGTCGCTATGCTCAGACACTCTAGTCAGACAGTAGATTAGACCATTAGAATGTTTGCATACAGATCAGAAACCGATAACCAAACAGTTTTCTGAACACAAGTCCTGTTGTCAATTCCTATGTATATAAAAGTTTACTGAACACTACATGCTGGAACTACCAATAAATACTTGCCAAAAGGCAAATTGCATCACCTTTTGAATATAACTGAGCCAAACAAAAGGACGGATGTCCTTCCTGACACCTGATCCATTGCTCGTTCAGAACCCTCCCAATTCAGCGCTCTCTTAAAATCAAATATACCAGTAACAAGCAATACTTTGTAAAATATTAAATTGGGCCATTCGTCGTATTCATCTTAAAGTAGGCTATAAAGTAGGCTAGATTATTGCTCGCACATATAAAATATATAAAGAATAATTATGGTCAAGTAAGGACTTTAGAAATTTTCTGCCTCTAGGCTATCCAATAATTTGTCGCCTTTCTCAATTTAGGAGTTTTAGTAATGAAGGGCTAGGGCAGTGGCTTCATGGCAATCATTGTATGTCCGTCACCTTCAGCCACAGGAATTCATTAAAAAAATTAGCCAAGAAGCTGTTACAATTAGGCCTATATGAACGTGCATATACTGCCGTTTTGAATTTAATTAAACAGAAGTTTTACGGTCGGTCGAATGTTCTTCCCGTCGCACAGGGCCGTAGCCAAGATTTCATTTGGGGGGGGGGTTAAAAAATTTGAATACATTACATCACATTACAAGGTCATATAAGTAAGCAACAAACAAAATATAAACTATACAAGACTGTAGATTGCACCTTTCGTTTTCGTCCGACACTTTTCCCAGCTCTACGAGTTTCTCGTTTGTTGTCTGAAGCTTTGAACCCGTGTCTTCGAACTCATCTTCCAACAGACGCAGCTTTCTCGACAGCGATGCTACTTCATTCTCACTCTGCACATGCACAACATTACAACATCAACGTCAACGGTAGTTAGTTCAGGAACGAAACATGTATACAACAAAAAACATGTATACAACAAAAAACTTATGTACAATGAGTCAGCAATTATCTTAGCTCTCGGCAAAACAGTATTCAGTCATTCTTATCGCGACTTGCTTTATTTTTAACACAAGAATCCTCAAGTACAGTTCAGGTTATACAGTTAAGCGTCTATGAGGCACGCTCAGACAACATATTAAGTATTATCATACATTAGTCTCAGAAAAACTGCATAATCAAAATAATAGATTTTGAAATAATAGTGAGAAATAATAGATTAAACAATGACCGATTTCCATGCAATTAGAATCAAAGACACGTTTTTGCAAAGCATTTCAAGTTCTAAAGAACGCTGTTCCAGGTTTTTCAGAAACCATCATTTTAACCCATCCATCTAACAATACATAATATTTCTAGCACGAGCTTTGTTGGACTTATCTGTACAAGTGAATTTGACTGGAGTTCATGCCGATGCAACGCCGGGAATCTGATCGCATTATAATAGTGGGCCACTTCAGCTTCCCTCAACCAATTCCTCACGGGGCAGGGAGGGAGGGTCTGTTTCATCTTGTTTAACATGTAAATTTACACAAATGTTTTTAATTGGGGGGGGGGGTCATTTCCCAGCCCCTGAAAATTCTATCCATGACCATGCATCATGCCGAAAATCTTCAACTGATCCACATTCATTCCCACATAGTGAGGAAAACAATTAAGGCGCAAGAGACATATTATAAAACAGATCCAAAATTAGTAAAACTTTTACATATCACATAATATTGTATTAACCTCACTTATGTTATTATTAATGTAATGTAAACTAATTAATTGTAACTTACTAATTAGGCCTACACATTACCAATACAGACTAACTTTCGTATTAATATTTAATATGTTTATTGCCACCACTCATGCTTTCAGACCCACTCACGTAACGTCAAACGGGTCATATGATAAAAAATATGAGCAGTAAAATGTTATTGCTTTAATCAAAGGCACGGAAACATACAGAAACAATTAAAGATGGGATGGGAGTTTATAGAGGTTCGACTGTCTAATCTGCGTTCATGATCAGAAGAACAATGGACATGGCATGCAACGTTTGAGAAATTTATTCCCCTCCCCATTCGTAGAAGAAAAAAAGTGAAAATTTAGCCCGCATTCACTGAAACGAATATATACTAAATTTTGTCCCCATATGCTGAAACTAACTTTGTATATGAATTTAGAGGCAACATCATCATCATCATCATCATCTAGCTCTATGGGCTTGCAGCCCGTTGGTGTGCAGTGCAGTATCCACTTACTTTTTCACTCTGCTCTGTTCTGTGCTGTGTGGAATAAGGATCCTATATCTTTTTCTCCACTCAATGATGTCGTCCATCCATTCCCTAGCTGGTCTTCCTCTCCTCCCTGTTCCATTCATCACACCAATCATCACGTTCTTTATTGCTCTGTTGTCTTCCATTCTAGCTATGTGGCCAAACATTAATGATATACTACTAGGAAATTACGAATTGCTATTTACAATAAATCACATTTATGGCTATATTTAGATCAGTTGGTTCGCTAGCAATGTTCGGAGCTCAGGTCATCAAAACGCATGAAAAGAAAATGGAAATTTAATTTGGAAGTTCGAGTGACCTATTCTATGCGGCTCACAGCGTGGGTGTATAATACAAATTAATTCTGTTTAATTCTTCCGTCAAAAACAGGCAACAATTTAAGAACCAAACTAGACTGCCAATTTTAAACGGGCAATTCGTGAGTCGCATGATCTTCTAGAAATTTTCCAGACATCACTCCTGATTCAATCCTTATTCAATTGTCTGTAATCATTGTCATGTCATGTGCGCTTCATCGTTGGACCGAGGGATGAATTACTTTCTTCTGTTCGGCCCGTTTTTCATTAAACTTAACGACTTCCTCATTAGCCACGCTATTGTCCTCTGCCAGTTCATTCTTTGAAGGAGATGATAAAGCTTTACTGCAGAGCAGGGGGCGAAGACCTCCTTTTATCATTGAGGGGGAGTAGTGCACCATGGGTTTAATTGAGGGGTCATTTGTACTATCACGTCTCCCTCAAGGAAAATAGTGAGGCCCGGGGGACGGGATATGAGTTACGTGCACATATTCAGGGCAGGGCTGTAGCCAGGGTTTCATTTTGGGGAAGCCCCTTTTAACGAGGGGGGAGGGGTGGGTAGCGACGCGCAAAAAATTAAGGGCGGAGGGAGTAGCGACACATCAAAGATTTCTGGTTGGGGGTTGATTTCAAAAATTGGTTAACGACCTTGTAACAATTTCATCAACAAACATCTTGAATGTTAAGAATATAATACAAAAGTCGGGCGGTTTCAACCCCACACCTCCCCCGCCCCTAAATACGGCTGTGATTCATGGTATTCAGACTTGGAAGGGAGACGGATTATTGAGGGGGATGAAGCCCTGATTATTGAGGGCAAAATAACCTGTCCTGTCCCATCCAATCAAAATATTGACGGAGCAACCCCGTCCCTGAAGAATCTATGCCTATGCTGCGAAAAATTACTTGTGTATTTCAGACGACGTGATTTACCGTAGCTATGCAATTTTATTACAATAAGACCGAGTCATGAGATTTGTCATTTGTGACAGAGTGTTTAAACGTCAAAGAGCTAACTGGCACTTGAACTGTATACGACTGTATTACGACATATCCTTCGAGATATCCTTCTCGCGATATTTGAACAAAAATATATCGACATATTTAAGCCAAATTTCTAATTTATTGAGACTTTACTGTCACTTTTATACTTTTAATTATTGTCAGTTAGCTACATACAGATTTCAACCTCGACAAGTCTTGTCCGTATCTGCAAGAAGGTTGACTATGAATTTCAATCTCTTTCTGCCTCCAGCCATATCCTTTTTTACAATACTGCGCGAGTTTTGTCCATCTTATTCTATGCATAGGCGGCGCGAATCAGGAACTTGTATCATTGCCAATTCCTTGGTACAAAGATGGAAGAAGAACGTTTAATTCTTTGCTCGGATCACTGAACTGTCTCACGTGATCACGCGTGGCGTGCACTCATGCATAGAGACGCCATCTGCCCAACAATTTGTCCCCATTTACTGCCACGGATCTAGATAGCGACGGACTAGTATTTCACGCTAAAAGCACAGATCAGAACTTATTGGCTGTGATCGCTTCTGCTTCTGCAGTCTGCAGCTGTCAAAGGAATCTGCATGCACTTCCGTCTCTCTCTTTCTCTCTCTTTCTGTCTCTCTCTCTCTCTCTCTCTCTCTCTCTCTCTCCATTTATCTGTTCTCTATGTATCTCTCTATTTTATCTGTTCCTTAATATATCTCGCTCTATTTCTACTTCTTTCTTTCTGTATGCCTGTTGTTCTTTATTTAGACAAGGAAATTCCTTCTGGCTCAACTGACCATTTTTCTGCATCTGGTACAATTAGGACTATTTGCGTGTCAGCTTTTTCATACTATGCAGACCGACTTTGCATTAATGTATCTCTTGCGATTCTTGCTGGAGCACGTTGCGTGACAACTTGCACTAATGCTTGACCTGATATGTTGACATATTTGACGATGTCAATTTGTGCTAAGGCCAAGTTACTTTCATTTAAATATCGTCACGTCAGCTTTGCGTATATAACGACAGAATAATGAGCTCGCATACATATTTTCGAATAATTTGATGTTGCTGTTGATTCATAGTGCTTTTTCATCTGGCTTATATTTATAACTAATCAATCGACTCGGCAGAAATATTTTTAATGTTCACCGCCTATAGCAGGTTGTATTTCTTTGTTTTTGAAAAGTTGAGAAATAAGCATTAATTAGATCTTTCACTTGTTATGCGCTATATAGTAAATCATTGCATTCTGCACACGGAAAATTCCTGCAATTTATGGGTTTCCAAAAATATCAACATATCAAAATATCAACAAAAATATCAACATTACATTTCAAAGGAGATGGGCGAAAACGATTCACAGAAAACACCTTGTTGGATATACATACATTACAATAAAATGTAATGTATGTCCAACAAGGTGTTTTCTCCTTTTGCTAATTTTTTGTTTGTGAATGACAAATGCGGTTAAAGGAGGCCCGATTTTAAAATACCGACATTTGTTGCGATTTG
>JAQFYQ010002873.1:0-11226 GCA_034694885.1 Buchholzia appendiculata
CCGTTAAAGGAACAGTTGATGAAAATTCTGTTCGAAAATTTTGAGATGCTGTGGCTCAATATTTTGTTCGCGCACACTGAATTGAGTTTCTGTTGATGTTCAAAGTGTTCACGTCCGAGACTGGATGCCACTTCACTCAGAAAGAATATGGCACTTCTTGATTACATCTTGGTTTCGTCTAGAGTAGGCAAACATTATCCTATTGGGAGTGTGTGAAAGAAAGGAAGTGAGCGAAAGAGAAAGTACAGGCAAAGAAAGGGTACATATTACATATTACATAAGAGTCTAACTTCAACTGCGAAGGTCCACCCATAAATATGGTCTAAAATGTTCTGATTTTTGGCAGAGATTTATTTCCCGATAATTGGAACAGTCTGATAGGGTGCCAGAATACAATTTCATACTTTTGTTCACGAGTGAGAAATCCTGCAGCTATCTCAATTCATATGACCCGAGAGCCTCATCTGAGAAGATTGTTGCCAATTTTCTAAATTTTACCAAATTACACTAATGTAGCTTTTTCTGCTGCGGTAGCCATCGTAAACTACTACACAAAGCAATGACGTCAGAACTTTGAACTATGACGTCATGATGTCACCAGAATTTATATAAAATAATTCGCATTCCTTCTTTACAGAATACCATTAACAGAATTTAAATATCTTGTTCCGTTTAAAAATTATAAACTTTTCTTTGGCACTAAATACCCAGACCACGTATCCAATAACTTGAGAAGTAACAGACTCACCTGAAGAATCTCTATGATCTTCAATTTAGTTTCCATTACGAGATGGTCTTCTGAATGATCGATTTTACGCGCAGCCTCTGTAGACTTCTGAAGCAAGCCACCAGTTGCACCTCCTATTCCGCCAGCTGCCATTAGACCAAATAACAATGGTATAAAAGTATTCGAAAACTAACAAAATCAATATCGTATTGGGTGCAGCATGGTTACTTTGCTGTATTTCATTACTACTCACCACCGTCGTCGTCGTCATAGTAATCATCATCATGATCATTAATTGTTCAGCCTAGTATTGCCACAATTACCACAGGGGCTAATTACATTTGTTTGGACGTTACCAAAATGCTCCTTCCATAATTAGGAGAGAAAAGCGTGCTCAATATGATTGAACTCTACAGAGCTTATGCATTTTGGAATTTTATTGAAGCAAAGTCTTGCAGCCGGTGACCGGATACCCTTTCAGTCAACAGTCTCGCTGCTCGCCTTGTCGGGCACACAGAGGAACATGGTGGGTCTATTGTAAAGTCCGACATCGCTGGGCCTTTAACATTATTATTACCGGTAGCATTATAATTACTATACCATTATGATCATCCCTAAAGCATACCAATAAATCTCCAAACAAATGAGTTTCATAACAATTCAGCAAACATAACGGCAACGAATGATCATCGATATCTAATGGAATAAATAACACCATTTTGAGCCAGCGACAGTAAAACTCCTATAATCATATTACATTTTGGTATGTGGCACACTTAAATTACCTCATTGATCAGACCTAAGGTATAAGCGACTAAAAACCATCGGAAAAAAACAACCCATCAAATGTAGGCGTCAAATTAATGCAGGCATTTCTACACTAGTTAGCACAATTTAAACTGAATGCAATATATAATCGGTAATTATTCCTAGTTACGCTGATTCACACCACAATTGCAACTAAGCCAGTAATCAAGACGAGGTTGAAGCCGAAGCTATACTTGAGAGACCATGTTCGAGATTCTTCTCCTGAGAAATATCAGGAGACAAAATTGGGTGGGGAAGATGCCTAGCCACCTTCACTTGAAAATACTTGTCTTCCCCTAAATCTTGAAATTGGAGGCTCCGAGCAGGACTGGATGGGAGCTGCAAAAACCTTTGATATTACTAATTCTATTAAACCCCAGGCCTTGTTCCTACTGACGATATCGCGCCGGGGCATTATTCTCACATTCCTATAAAACTAACCAATTGATACTTTTCATTGGTCAACTGAATTAACAACAATAATCTAGTTTGAGGCAGTAACCCTTGAGGTCGAGGCTTCCACATTGAAGCAATCAAAGCCTTCATGGTCGAAATCATGAGGCTTCCAGACATTTCATAATACATTGCAAACAAAATACATAGCAAACAGGCCTTCCATTCTGAATTGCCCCAAAATCATCATGGGAAATACAAGAAATTAGGACATTTTCAGGACCTTCTTGTCCTAGTTTTGCGATTATCTTTATCCTAAAATTCACGATAAAGTCATTTTGAAAAATAGGCATGTAGAAGATTATTGTCACCAAGTGAAAATAGTCTTCTTGATGGAAATAATGTCAAAATAATAGAATGATTCAAAAATTCTCCACCCATTTTCAAAATGATCCTGCCAAACACGGCTCAATAGTTTCTGATAAATTTATTATATTCATAAAATTTTCAAGAGTTATATATTCGCTTATTAAAATACATGCATGAGGACATACGTGTGTGATAACGAACGGACCAATAACGAGAGTAGCATATAAAGACCACAAGGAGAATGATGAGTCAGCACTAACACAGACGACCTGATGGAAATCGGAGGAAGCGTGTGGGTCAGAAGAGGGCATGACGTAAGTAGACAGATAAATGGGCAGCTATTAGATCAGATTGATGTAGAACGGCAGAGCAACTCATTAACCAGGGGAAAGAATTCATGTTATCAAGAACCATCGCCAGATTGAGAAATGGGAAAGGACGGATATTGCAAGTTTCAGAGTGGGTAACAGGCTAAGGTCGGGAGGATAGCACCATGCACCAGAGACATGGCAATTATGAAGTTGGAATCAACAAAGGAGGAAATGCAAAGGACCGTAGAGACTCCACGATTTAACTGGAAACGCGACAGTACGAATGTGAGCAGTTAGAACAGAATTAAGGGTGGGTGATAACAACAATTGGCAGGGTCGGCACAAGTATGTCTGGAAAAATCGTATAAAAGGTCCAAGAGAAAAGCGTAGAGGATGAATTGGCTCGAAAATTTTGCCTTAGGTGAAAGTTTGAACGGCAGTTTCTCATCTCGATGTGCCTTAGGTTGGCGCAAGCGAAGTGACAAGTGATGCTGGGTTGAGACGAGGTGCTGACTCTAACTAGCCTCGATAACTCTTATCTATATCTATGCTCCAGTTTTTAGTAAAACTTGTTCAAGACTATCGTCGTTAGTTAGTTAATTATCGTTAGATATTCCTAGAGTAATACTGAACCTCCGGGTTCTAGGATAGTGACGACATAATTAATGACAGCAGCCGCCGGTTCCACAAATCAGTCCGGTGTTCACCTCTCTCACTTTCCTCGACATTTAAGTATACAGGTCTGAGCGACCGATGTGTATCTCAAAGCATGCTATTCATTCAAGTTATGCAGAATACAACCGATGAAGAAAATATTTTGTTTGTACATGAAGAAATATAATTTTCGTTGCTCTACACTACAATCAATCAAAAATTTAACTAAGCTCAACTGTGGCCCTGTTGTGTAGAATAATTTAAACTGAATGTCTATACCAAATATTTGCATATTCACCTCCATATAAATCTAAATCAATTTAAACTTCTCGTAAAGATTGTAATTGCCATTTTAATCAATTTGTAATGTCCAACTTACACTAGATGCCCTGGAGCAGACACCTGCATTATCTTTATCCAATTCCATTATCTCTTCTCGTCACGTCATTCATCACATATTAGAACTAATTAGCTATAAGATTAGCTCACAACAGCATTCAAGCTACACTATAGAACATTGATAACACACTACGAGTCCAATACAAACATGGTAACAAGTTATTTGAAAAGCCAACAATATCAACAATAACTAATAATAACAGTGTTAACAGAGGCTAACCACACAGCTAATGCCGGACTCACATTACATTGTACTGATAATTGCAATACGTAGTGGACAATTTTATCATCCGCCGCACCGCCGCACAGGAAATATTCTGTAGTGTGCATCACTCAAATTGTTGATCGATGTGTTTGTTAATTATCAACAGTATGATTCACTACGCTACATGAACTGTTGCTCAATCTTATTCCCATGCAGAACCATCAGAGGTTAAAGACACCATTAATACAAAACGATATATATCAAATATTCAATAGGCTCAATACTTTGTCACTGTCATTGAAAACCCATGATCCTGTGACAACTACATTCAAGCCTACAATAAACAGAAATTAACAAAACAAATGCAAAAAGATGTGGGATTCACGCAGGTCAAGTTGAAACTCAGATTGAGAGTAAATGCCTGTGTGGGGTGTGCTATTGGATGGAGTCCGTGAATTCAGAAGAATGTACAACCTGTAATAAGTGAATTCACACAAAATTCAAGCAAGGAAACTGGTTAGTTGAAGAAACCGGTTTTAAATGAAACAGATGGAAAGAAGACAAATATGTTGAGATGAAATGGAAATTAACCGAGCACGTAGTCAGAATACAGTGATTTATGGCACTGAAACCTGGCAGAATTACGTGTTCAGGGACAAAGGAAAACATGCTGGTGAGGCGCATGATCTCTCTTACAGATAGCGTGGAAACTATAAAGCTATGTGAAAGGTTGAGTATCTCTAGTCTTGGAGACATTGTTAGCAAGTTCAGAGGGTTTGGACAACTGGAAAGAAAGGTTGATAGTGACTTTGTTAAAGGATATCAGTCCTTGGTTACTACAGGGTACAGGCAAAGGAAGACGTAGAAAGACTTGGATGGAGTGTGTGCAATTGGACTAGAAGTAATCAAAATTGAGGCAGATAATGCATATGGCCGTGTTTTGTGGAAAGAATACACTGTTGGGAACATCTAGTCGTCGCCAATAAGAAAAGACATACATTAAATAATGACGATGACATAACTAAGAATAATAAACAACTAGCAACAACTGGTTTATAGACTTGATGCATGCAGCAAGTTTATAAACCCATCTGCATGTACACTGTACAACAATTAATACCGTACTAAAAGTAAAAACCTAAAATAAATTCATTTTCTGCTGCAAGCAGCGATACACAGCGCTGCATATGACAATCATAATGTGAGTTCGGCATAAAACAAGTCACCACAAACAAAATTCATTATTAAATACTAAATTTCTGTTAGGCTTTATGCAAAAGTTACACGTAACAAGGAAGTGTAACAAATGAACTGTAAAGCTAGCATCATTACTTAATAACGCAAGCTTATTTCACAACTGTCAACATGGTAGGTTACAATTACATTCGTCCAAGGATGTAAGAAACTGTTAGTTGCCTCAGTGGCTAAGAAATTGACAATATATAACTGTCAATTTTAACTGTCTGCCTGTTCGTGTACAAGTAACAGATGTAATCAAAGCAGCGGGGTGAGATCATTCAGTGAAATGTTTGGGGCTGCACACACCATGCATTGAAGGCAATTCATACCTAACGTTGCATTTCGTCTTGATTGAAAATGGCTTCGTTTACTTAACTTCCATAACACTAAAATACAACATACAAATAACAAGGCTTTCTTGAATTCTAGCCTCTCACAGTGCCTAAAAATCAAAGGCACCTAACTAATGTCGGCACTTCGCCTCTATCCTTCACTGAAGCTTGTGCCCCAGCAACAGATTATCTGTCATCACCAGCTGCCTAGAAATTATCAATATGGAGAAGGTCTAACAGTACCAACGAGTTGTGCACTTTCACAAGTGAAATTCTGGCTAATAGCTGATAAGAAGACAGAGAAACTGGCGTATGGAGGGACGGGCGGATAAACGGATAGATGGGCAGATGGACAAAGGGCTGGCCGGCCAGACTGAATGACAATATAACAGACTGACAAATTGATTGACAGACAGACAAACAGCAAGATAGACAGACAGATAGGCGGCTGACTCAATAATTCAGCCATAATAAGCACTCAGGCTCAAAAGTTTAAAGTTATTACTTGTGCTCAACATAAACACCTTGCTAAAGCAAATATCTGCTACAAAAAGATCAAGACGAAGATGATGATGTTAATGGTGATGATAAAAAGTTTAAATAGTCAAATGTTTAAACACCATTAAACTATGGAGTTGCCATATATCACAAAACACTTGTAGCTCATCAATCATCACACATTATTCACCATTACAATCACCCACACACTACAGATTGCTATCATTGCCACAATAGCAAGCACTATATCAAACAGTAGTAGTAGTAGTAGTAGTAGTAGTAGTAGTAGTAGTAGTAGTAGTTACAGTGGGAGTGGGAGTAGTAGTAGTAGTAGTAGTAGTAGTAGTATTTATTTCTTCAACGACAAACATACATGAATGACAATTAACGTATTAGAAATAATATGTTAATTATAAATTCAATGCATGCAGTCATTGAAGCGGCTACTAGAGAGACCAGAAGGCCTATCAAGCTAATCGCCTCAAATCCAATAAACACAATTTACAGCAAAATTCCTTAATTAACATCAGAGAATAAGATAACAAAGACAAAGATAAAATAAACAACAATATACACAAGTTCCTTATGCAATTGAACTAATCAAAAACAGAACAATAATTAATTGAACAATAAACAGTGAAAATATTGAATACTGTGAAAGAGACCTGTACAATACATGTTGCCTCCCCATTATAACAGATACCATTCATAAACCAAAAGCATAACAAATAAGTAAAAATAAAAACTGAATAAGAACTTGGTAGATTGGGAAAAGAAACTGTACACATTTATCACAGGAATATATCAATACCGAAATTATTTCAATGACCCTGCAACATTATACATCAATAATTACATTTATGCACATAGAACTATAATCAGGGATGCATGGTATAGCGTCACTACGGTCCCTCCATTGTTCCCAATGTGTTGCGTCACTACGGTCCCTCCATTATTCCCAATGTGTTGCATCACTACGGTCCCTCGATTGTTCCCAATGTGTTGCGTCACTACGATCCCTCGATTGTTCCCAATGTGTTGCGTCACTACGATCCCTCCATTGTTCCCAATGTGTTGCGTCACTACGGTCCCTCCATTGTTCCCATATTTTTCCATTTTAGAAATGAAGTATGATCTTTTTGCAAGATTGTAGCAGAAATTACCTTATAAAGCATAATAATGCCCATCCAACGAGCCATTAAAAGTTAAAATCGCTTGAATAGTTCTTGTTACTTGCAATTTTTTGGTGAATTCGGCCCGCGCCGTTTGGCTGACGTCATCATAAATTACTCTACAATAACTCGTGCAAAATCCACATGCAATAGCTTATTGGAAAGGGTTTTAAATTACTTTCAATTTACATCTGAAAGGGCGATGCATTAAATAGTATATTTTGTTCAAAATGCAAAATGTTCATGATTTTGCATGAAATTGTGCTTAGAAATGGCTATTTTCTATTTTGGCTATAAAGTATATACTTTTTCAAATATGTCATACAGACCATTTTTATAAAGTATAATAATACCTATTAAAGGAGACATTAAAAGTTCAAATCGCTTGCATAGTTCTTGAGTTATACCGATTTGTGCTGAAATTGGCTGGCGGCCGTTTGAATGACGTCATCATAAATAACTCTACAATAAATCATGCAAACTCCACATGCAATAACTTGCTTGAAAGGATTGTGAATTGTCTTCAATTCGTATCTCTGAGCGAGAAGAGATAAATTGCATATATTTTGCCTGAAAACGAAAATATAATTTTGCATGAAATTGTGCTTAAAAATAGATAATTTGCCATTTTTATCGATAAAGCATAAGCTTTTTTGAAAAATGTCATAGAGACCATTTTATAAAGTATAATAATACCTATCCAATGAATTATTACAAGATCGAATCGCTTGAATAATTCTGGTTATTTCAATTTTTGTTAAAAACGACTGGCTGATGTTTACATGACGTCATCATAAATAACTCGGAACTCTTTTATTTAAACTCCACATGGAATAGCTAGTTGGAAAGGATCAAGAATTCTCATCAATTCATATCTCTGAGCGTGATGCATTAAATTGCTTATTTTTTGCCTAAAATCGAAAAATTTCAATAATTTAGCATGAAAGTGTACATAAATATGGCTAATTTTCCAAAAACTAAAAGCTTTTGCAAAAATATCATAGACTATTTTTTATAAAGTATAATACTTATCCAATGAGCTACTACAATCTCAAATCGCTTGAATAGTCCTTGAGCTATTTCGATTTTAGTGAATTAGGTCGGCGTCCATCTTGATGACATCATCAAAATTCCTCCACCCCATTCGACAACTAACACCGCGATTTTTTCATACCTGGACCCCCCAGAACATTTCTGGATAGGTGTTAGTTGGTTACGCTCCGATGCAATCAGGACTTCGACAATATGGGTTATGCCTCCTCTACAATAATTCTCGCTTTTACACAATCAATATCATTTCTTTCCACATGCCCGTGCTACATCACCCACACCTTCTCAACCTGTTATATCTTGCAACATCACACACCACAGAAACCCAACCTTTCACATAGCTTACAAGTTGCCAGTCTATCTTTACGAGGGATACTTCACATCCACCACACCATCATGTTCACACGCGTCACAGCTGCGACCTTGACAGCCATGTTTCACTTCCAAATATCACTGCACTCTCGACACATGCTCTTTCGGTTACAACTTAAGCCTGACATTCTTAACAATAAGAATAGGCTAGAGTTCCTCGTCCATTACCTACGAATTTATTTATTTAATTTGTCTACTATTTGCTTTCGCAAGATGTTTGTGCTAAGCATCAGTATAGACTTGTGTCCCTTAGGACTCAATACAGTGGTTCTTATGCAAGACAGCTCCTGCATAAGAACAACAAAATGAAGAGGTAACCATCCCTTTATCCCTCAAAGAATGATCCACAAGTTACATCTTCTTCAGTAATCTAAGTCACGAGGTGCAAATAACAGAGTGATAGTTGTTGTTTGTCTCCCACCCTAGCCTTCGTCAGGCTAGGGTCCCATTCCGCCTTCGGCTACCGCCTGGGCGGCCTCCCGCAGCTGAAGCATGTCAGCCACTACCACAGGATCATGCCACAGATCCAAGGGTTCCAGTTTGTCTTTCATTGAGTAGCAGTAGTATTTATTTCTTCAATGACAAACATACATGGACAATAATCAACACATCAAAAATAATTTGTTCATTATAAATACAATGCAAGTCATTGAATTGTCTTCGAGAGAGACCAGAAGGCCTATCAAACTAGTCGCCTCAAATAAAATAAACATAATTATACTCTACAACACAATTTCTTAATTAACATTAGAGTACTGCATTAATTATAATATAAAAGATTACAATAATTAATAAGAAGATAAAAGGAAATTACCATGAGAAGAAGTGAGTGTCCTGGTTCTGGGTTTTGCATAATGGCAGAGAGGAGATCGGTGAGCTTGAGGGTCGATTTTGTAGATATAAGTATGAGTAGAGGAATGGTGATGTGATTTGTTTGCACGGAGTCTTCGTCTGGTTTGGCGGCTTTTGGTTTCTTCCGTCTCACACATGTTGACACATTTATGTAGAGAGATTTGGTCGCATGCTACTCGGCGAGACGGCAGAATTGGATTAACAGGTTTTTTAAAATTGCATCATAAAGTTAGTTAGTTTACTCTGCCTGTGTTAACAAGCTTAACTATCAGATATTTTGATGACGAGTAAAGATTATATATAAAAAAACTAGCTAAATAACCCGGATTCGCCATAATCGTTTCTTATGAGCGAGGGGTGAGAAAATCATAAATAACCCTGCGGGAAAGATTCTCAAGGCGCATATAGTTAGTGATTATTGAGCTAAGTATCCTGATTAACTGGTAAGGATAACACACTGGGATTTGCTGTTTCGTAGCCACGATACCATTTCGTAGGGGAGTTCAAACTTTTAAAAATCTTTTAAGATCTTAATTTTAATTGTTATTTGGGGTCAAGCATTTCACGAATTCCAAAATTTTCCAGGCATCCAAAATTTTAAGATAAATTTTTATTTCAGGGGGCGAGTTGAACCCGTGACCCCTTTAAATATGGCCTTGAGGATGTGGACAATTTTTTGACGTCTAGGCCGTCCCCCCTCCAAAATAGTTTGATTGGGGGGACGCAATAATAAATGTCCCCCCAATAATTACATTCCTTTCCCCAAGAAATCTGATCGCTGCCCCTGCTAATTTAATTGAATTGAGACCCACCAATCATAAACAAGACAGAAGAAACCCTAACCCGCAAATCAGCCGAAGACTCGCACAACTCCGCACAACTCCGCAACAACAAATCGCCATTTCTCTACACATACTTTTACAAAATCAACCCACAAGCTCACCCATCTCCTCTCTGCCCACTATATAAAACCTATAACCACGACACCTCACACCTCTCTTCTCATGCTACTCAATGCAAACCAACTTGGAACCCCTAGATTTGTGGCGTGACCCTGTGGCAGTGGCTGATCTACTTCTGCCATGGGAGCACGCCCTGTCGGCAGCGGGAGGCGGAACGGGGCCCTGGTCTGACGGAGGCTAGGGCGGGACACAAACAACAACAACATGACGACGATGATGATGATGATAAAAAGCAGTTTTTACAGCTGGACGCCCTTCCTGATATCAATAAGCTTGCTACTCACCTTGTAGAGCACGTGAAGGAACAAACTTATGTCAACTTGCACAACCCAATCTCAATGGGAATATCTATCAATCTATTACAACAAGTACAAAATTAGGATTGATAAAACAAGTTAATGAAATGAACAACTGCAGCCTGTGTTGGACCTTCTAGAAGCCGAGCAATGATGCTATCAATGTTCAGTTTTTCTGATTCAGCCATTGTCGCGTAATTTCTTCTCTACAACAGGTAAAAGCACTATGGTATTTACTAGCACATTGAACTTCACCGTGTATCATGTATGTATGTATGCAGCACTTGCTTTCACATGCACCATGCGTACCCTGACTCCAGTCATGACATTCCGAGGCGCAACAATGATAGGTTTAGCTTATGCATGAATATCATCATCATCACATACCTATGGTCGAGGGCAAAAATGAGAATACTGCCACTGCGCACAGCCCTGAAAAAGTGCATGCTGTGAGGCGACCAATGAATAGTAGTCTGGCCAGAGCTGTTGCATGTTTGTAAAGTTTTACTATCTGCTCTTTGCAGGGGCGTCCATCCCCCCCTAGGCGTTTTATGCAAACTCCCCCCCACGACCTCCCATCACCTGTTT
>JAQFYQ010002874.1:0-11224 GCA_034694885.1 Buchholzia appendiculata
GGGGGGTTCGTGAGATAAAACCTCTCAAATTTGCGCTACTTTAACCCTACAAGAAGGTTTAAATGAAAATGTATGTATAATGCATATAATGTGAACAGTCTGTTATTTTAGTGGAGTCAACTCAATCAAGGTAGCATGAGTCATTCATGTGTCATAATATAGACAGGTAGCATGACGTCATGCATGTCATAGACGTCCAGGTACCATGACAAGTCTTAGACGTCCAGGTCGCATGACAAGTCTTAGACGTGCAGGTAGCATGACAAGTCAGACGTCCAGGTAGCATGACACGTCTTAGACGTCGAGGTACCATGACAAGTCTTAGACGTGCAGGTAGCATGACAAGTCAGACGTCCAGGTAGCATGACAAGTCTTAGACGTCCAGATAGCATGACAAGTCTTAGACGTCCAGATAGCATGACAAGTCTTTGCTCAAGTCATGCTTTTACAGTAGACGTCATAGTAGCAGTTCTGATCATGTATGTGAGTCATGTCGCAGACGTTAAGGAGTACATGACGTGTTAAGTCATGACGTGTTAAGTCATGACATGTTAAGTCATGACGTGTTAAGTCATGACGTGTTAAGTCATGACGTGTTAAGTCATGCGTGTAGTCAAGTCACAGACGTCATGGTATGTATGACGTGTCAAGGGTCGAAGCACTCCTTTTGATTTCCTTCATGACGTTGCTTAGTTTGTGATAGAAGTTTAACAGGTAATAATAGCTTTACAAAAAGTAATTATTCTGTCTAAATAAGCAGTCACTAATATCGTTTTTATTAATTCCCCAATTTATGTACTAAAATGTTGCCTGTAGTCAAATAATCATGCATTGTATATAATGTTATGAACAGGTGAGCAAAATGGATCAGGAGAATTGAACGGTTCAGGGGGCAACACGGGTGATATAGACGGAGGGGTGGGAGGCCCAAATACAGAGAAAGATCTTGCGGGTGCTTTCATCATGGACGAACCTGCCCGCGTTCCGCTTGACTGCCTTCCCGTCACTGACACTCAGGGGTAAGTGATAGCGTCACACTTGACTGCCTTGATGCCACTGACACTCCAGGGTAAGTGACAGAGTCAAGCTTAACTGCCCATTCCTGTCTGAAACTAAGGAGTAAGTGATTCACTCGTTTCATGCCATTAATACATTAATTAATTGTTTGACCAGTGACGCAATATTTGTGAAAACTGGACGTTAATGAAAGAAGAAATCAAGCGACTAGTAGTCTTTAAAATATGGACATGGCATATGAAGGGGTAGCTTGGCTGGATTGATTGATTATTTCCGAAGATGGAAAGATGAACGAAAATTGTTAGAATGTTGAGAAATTAGAATTTTTGTCAAACATTATAGTGCAAAAGACTAAGATGAATGGACAAGTTGGAAGCCAATAACCTGCCGGAAGGCCTCTGCTTTCTTTCAGGTTATTGGCTTCCAACCAATGATGAAGATTACTAGTGTGTATTGTAATACAAAATTATGGTTCTCAGTATGAAACGATTAGAGTAAATATTTACCCAATCACTTTCTGTAGAAACGAGCTATCTACTAATGACCTTGACATTGATTGGTTTGTATTGTTTGTGTTCTTTAGATTTCGACCAATCAAACATCGCGACAGTTCAGCGAGCGAGTCATCCAGCATCATTTCGACGGCCAGCGACTACACTCTACCAATGAACCGGCTTCTCTCATCTATTCAGTATGCTGAAAATGTTACGGACTCTTCCATTGGCCGGCATCCATCATCCTGTGAAACGAGTTCCTCCGCCCAGTTCTCGGCAGCCTATCGGGTTTCACCTTGCGCCAGTTCTTCGCCCAATCACGTGCCGGCTTCCAGTAAAATTCCACCACTCTCCTCGAAGCCCCGACAGAAACACCGGACCGCTGATAATCAGTCCCTTAGTTCTACGACCGATGTCTCTAAGTTAGGGTACAACAGCTCACCACTGAATTTCAAACGTGTTAGTATCCGTAACTCTGGTCGCAGAGAGAATCTCGCTAAGCCGACGGTGGTGACATTGGGTCAGGCTATGGACAACGTCCGGGTACAGATCCAGTCCACGCAGCTGACGGTCTCCAGGGTTCCCGAGTCCCTTGAGGACTGTGAGAGTAGACCAAGTGCATTTCGTAGACCTGTAGTTAATGGACTGCACTCTGCGGATACAGGGTTCGAGTCGTCCGATCAGATGACAGATTCACTCAAGGCGAGACAGTGGAGTAAAGATGAACAAACATTAGCGAATGGTACGTTACTTCCGGTTTCGTCTAACATCTACCCCGGCGCACGGCCTCCACTGACTTCCTCGGACGATCCGGTCTTCATGACTGATAGCACTTCCGAGCAATACACATTTCCGTCTGTTTCAGCTATGGTCAGAGCCATCTCCGACAAACCCAGTTCAAACATCTCATCTCCCCCCGCTACTCGAGTGCCGCCCAGACCGAAAGCCGTTTCCGTTTCCCCTCAGATTCACTCCCATCACACAGACCGATCATCTCCTCTCCAAACTCTACCACAGAGTGGACATCAGAGGATGTCATTCCCAGACAGTAGGGTAAAGTACCGACCGCCGGGCACGGTGAAAGATTCTACGCTTATTCCAAGTTCCCAGTCGGCGTTCTCAGATCCGCGGAACAAGAGAGACGACGCGGCTTCTCAGAGGTACGAGGAATGCAAGGTCATACTACGTCGTCAGATTGCATCCCACTCAAGGTCAGGGTCATTCACCAACATCCAACCGAGTTCCATGGAGATTGCTCCTCGAAGGATGCACGTCCTTGACCGGAGGCCTGTCAGCTTCTGTACCATTGATCCGAACCGGAACACCGATGACAGGAGTGCGGAGAGAGCTTTGAGGTCTTACCACATGGGGCTCATCGACTTAGGCTCACCTTCGGAACTTTCCAGCACTCCTAGAGGCTCCGCCTTTCAGTCAAATATAGCAAGGCACAGCACGTATGCCCCGACTCCTTCTAGTACGATTGACTTGACTAGGTCACCGAGGTCGATCAGACCATGGGCCAATAGTGAGTCGGATTTGAGTGGACTGCAGAGAGTGGGTAGTACAAGGGAGGGTAGGAAATGTCTCCGTCGTTCTCAGATCCTGGTTGATCCATTGGGTTCCAGCAACTCAGGATCTTTTAACTTTCAGGCTGTAGCTGTTGATCAAACCAGGCCAGCAGCTGGCCAAAGGCTGGCAGTTGGGCCAGCTGCTTACCACCCTGCAGCAGCTGACTACAGTTCCAAGCTGCCAGACTCTGGTAAATCTGATGCGTATATTTCCCTGGACGACCTACTGGTCAGTCTGAAGTCCGCTGTGACATCCACGGTTCTTAGTCGATCAGCTCAAAGTGGGAACACTTCTCTGACTCGCCCTGGAACTCATTCACTAGCTTCAGAAACTCAGGGTCATTCAATGACGTCATCGGCAGGTTTGCAAGGTCTGGGTGACGTCAGAAGAGGCAGACCTCGGAGGAAGAGACCAGAGTCGGTGGATGAGAAGCTGATTTATTTCTTCCAGTCTGCGTCAAAGGAGAGTGAGACGAGGGGCAAGGAGGGCAAGGAAGATCGATCTCAGAGTGTGGAAGCCCCTGAGCATAGGCAGCCTTTGAGACTTGGTGAAACGGATTCAAACTCTTTTCAGATAAGCACAGGTGACACGATCCACTTCTCACAGCGTGGTTCCTCCCAGACGAGATGGTCATCCAAAGATAACTTGCCAGGCATGTCTAACGTCAAGGATCAAGGTCGAGGACCATGGTCTGATGGGCAGACTATCATCTCCACCCACCGTGTGGGTGACTCCAGCAAACCGCCGAGACGCGAGATCACAGTCAGACAAGTCAGTTCATCATCCTCCCAGAACTCTGGAGAAGCTGTCCACAAGTCAAAAGCGGAAAACTATGTAGCGAGTGCGACATCTTGGGAGTCTAACAAGTCTGATAACCATGGTGCAAAAGGTGATGAACAGCCTGTATTTTACAGAAGGCAAGTATTAGTTGATCCATCCAATGAGTTAACATCTAATGACAATCAGGTTCCAGGCGCCCATGACCTTGACCCGGGTCACGTGACTACAGGAAGTCATGAGTCATCCTCGAAGCGTAAGCTGCGGTCAGGCCGGCAGTCGATGAAGGCGGCTCTCTTTGATCTCGACGCCGCAGTCGCGCTCCTCGACTCGGTTGCCAAGGATACCGCAATCCGGGACTTTCCCGCAGCCTTGGCTTCTGAAACTTTGCGAGATGATGGAGGACTGTCAGGCAGCACTAGGACTGAGGTCGTGTTCTCCATGCCAAGTAAGTCCGACCAGAGAGAGGTTCCAGCGTCTAGTGAGTCTCATAGCGGGTCAGCAAACCCGAATGCTGAGGGTTCAACTCGTAGAAGAAATGCCAAGACAGACAGGATTCCAGGTAGCACAAAGAAATGTGAAGATGCTGATGATGTTGATGATGATGATGATGATGAATCCAATACCGATTCTTTCGCTCCAGTGAGAAAATCTGTTGAAGAACTGTCTAGTTTCATCGATTCAATCATCCCGTCCAATCGGAGCGATGATTACAGCCCGTCGTCCAATCCTAGTAAAGATAACAACGTCCAGTTAAACTCTTCCAGCGATAAGATTAGCTCAGGTTTTGTAGATTGCAGTAATACAGTAGGAAAGTTTTTACCGTGTAGAAATGAACAGTTTACCGAGCACGTGACTGTTATCACACCGGATAGAAGAGACGAGCAACTGGAGTTCACGATAGATTTGACAGCGGAACCTCACTTTGGACCTTCCGGGGCCAGGAATCAGAGTGACAGGAGTGAGAGTGTAGAGTTAAGCAGGGTACACACATCTAGGAGTGAAAGTAAAGAGTTATGCAGGGCACACACATCTGGGAGTGAGGGTGCAGAGTTAAGCAAGGCACACACACCCAAGCATGAGCTGATGGAGGCGGGGGTGAGTGGGCTGGAACCATACATTGGTAGCCTTAAGTCCAATCTTGTTGACAAAACTGCAACTCAAGTAATCATAGAAACTTCAGATGCAGATCACGCAGCTGATTGCGCAGCTGGCACAGCAGAAAACACAGCTGCTAAGATTGATGCAGCAGCTGATGCAGCTGTTGACCCATCTTATGACACGCCTGTTGACATTGAAACAGCTGCTGACACAGCTGTTGGGATAAGCACAGCTGCTGATTTTGCCACGGCTGCAGACACATCTGCGGAAATTGACGAAGCTGCTAAGATAGATACAGTTACTGATACAGCTGCTGAGATTGATACTGTTTGTAATACAGCTGCTGAGATTGATACTGTTTGTAACACAGCTGCTAAGATTGATACAGCTGCTGAAATTGACACAGCAACTCATATTGATTCAGCAGCTATGATTTTACCAGTTGATGCACAACAAACTTGTGAGAGAACTCCAGAAGACATAGCTTTGCACGAAGCTGCTGGCTATGTGCCAGACACAGAAGTTAGATCAGAAACAGCTACAGAACCTGATGCACGCAATGAGATATGTAGAACTGAAGATACGAATATATCTGCCGACATAGATGTAGAACAAGCTGACACAGAACGAGACGAAGAATCAAACCTAACAGTTTCAAATAATGACTTGGAAACATGTGTTGATAACGACACTTCTGCAAATGATATTATGGAAGAGTCTAGAAAAGAAAGGTGCGCAGAAATTACTGATAGAAATGCAGCAGAAATTTCACATGGGAGTTTGCTAACCGAGTGCTCAAGCAATTTAATGCAGGAATCTAAGGAAATTGAATCCAGCGTAACGGACTTGAAATCGGCCGAGGAAGAAAGGGCAGGAACTATAACAGATAAGGGAGAAGAAAGAGTTGCAGAACAAATTGAAGAAACGGTTCTAGAACATAAGGAAAAGATTGATACAAAAGTAAATGAGACATTGTCTGAAGACAATTTAGCAACTGATTTAGTAGCAATTAGAAATGTGGGCGTAGAAGGATTTTGTGAGCATTCAGAGGAAGCTGCCGCACTTGATGGGCTTGAGACGACAGCTGAAGTAGCTAGTGTAGACTCGGATGCAGAGGTCAAGTCAGATACTGATGGAAAGTCAGACGCAGAACCTCGAGCTGATGCTGGAACATTGGTGGATGCAGACAGCCTACAGAATGACTTGTGTGACGAAGTCATCTGTGCAGGAACTGAGGACGGTGACACACGTCTGGATATCAGCAAGACGAGTAGCAAAGCTGAACGTTTGAGGAAGTGTCAGGAAGAGTCCTTGACTTATGACACGGCAGAGGAAGGAGACGAAGATATTCTTGATGAAGACAGCACTACAGCAGCAGTGGAAATAGGTTCAGTTGGGGTCAAAGAATCAGAATCACTTGGTGCCATGTTAGACCCATGCTGTGAGCCCATTGAGATTCAAAGTGCTGTCGGTGAAGAATTACAGAGAGATGTAGATACAACAGTGACACCCAAAGACGATTATATTGGTCGCGTGACTGTCAATGTTTCTAACCAAGAATCTGCAAGTGATGTGATTAAAGAAGGAATGAAAGAATGTAGCTCAGCTCTTTTATTAAATTCTGACCAACCCTGTCCGGAAGTAGCCTTAAATGAAGAAATCAATATGGTGTTCAAGTGTTCTGAAGGACATCTTCAAACCTTGCTAGGTCATACTCAGATCATTTCTCCAACTGTCAATCAAAGCACAAATACGACTTTCCTATCTGATGTCCGAGTTCCAGATGTCGCACAGATTGGATCAGACAAAGCATCATTGCTAGCAGGGACTGGCACTCTGGACTTCAGTCCTGAATCTCCTAGTTTACTTCATAATTCACTCGATTGTGGGAATGTGTTAACTGGATCGACAGATTTCTTAGAAGATTCAAAGGCTATTTCAGTGGGATCGGAATTTACCCTTCTGTGTCCCAAAATTGTACCTCTTGGCAAGGAAGTTGTCCTCGAAATTGGGACAGAGAATCCTCAGAAAACGCCAACAAAACAAATAGCCAGACCTTGTAGTGCCGGCCACTCATCTGAATCTGTAATAAAAGCTGAACAATTGCCTACCAAAAGCCGGGATATAATTTCATCTTCTAGGCAACCAGTCACTAAAATGGAGAGTAAATATTCCTCTAGTGAACAAGTGGCCACCAAAAAACAGGGTATGATTTCCTCTTCTAGCCAACCACCCACCAAAATGAAGAGTAAATATTACTCCAGCGAACAAGTGGCCATCAAACCTCAGGTCAAGAACTCCTCTCTGGAACAGCTTGCTTCCCAAATTCCAGGTAGAAACTCCTCTTCTCGTAGGAGTGAGCAGGATTTGACGTTCCCTGAGAAGGAACCGAGACAAGTCCTTGTCTGTCCCAGACTGATGAACATGCCTTCAGCCAGATTTGCCTTCGTGGAGAGAAGAATCAGTCTGTTCGAAGAGCCCCCGAGTGGGAGCACTCGAGGTGGAGCATTGCGTAGGAAAGCTGGTAGCACTGACACACTCAACCTGACTAGTGGTGGTAGCGCTGATGCAATGGGGATCAAGGTCGGAGGGGAAATTGAAATGGAAGTTTCACTGGTTGGTGGAAAACTGATAAAGTTGAGTCAAACTTCAGATCAGGAAGACGGAAAACAGTTTGTGTCAGTTGCAAAACCGTACAAAAGTGTTAGTAAGATCAGTGGAATTTTTAACGAGCAAGATAGTGAGAAAGGTAATGACAAAGGTGTCAGGAAAAACAGTCAGAAACGTATTGAGAAAAGTACTGAGAAAGGCATTGAAAAAAGTATTGAGAAAGGTTTTGAGAAAGGTATTGAGAAAGGCAGATTAAATTATAGTGTGAAAGACGCACATGTGGTTCCATCTGATGGAATTGATGACACCACATTGGCATTAAGAGAACCAGAGAAAGCATTGGAAGTTGATCATTGTAAGAAGTCGGTATCAAGCCAGAAAAGTTCCACTGATTCTATTAATGCAGAAAATGATAAATCTGTTGATGTAACTATTTTGTCTCCTCTTCAAAACCTTTCTGCAGATCCTACTGCTACCAACAGAAAATCTTCACCAGATTTCACTTCAGTTACTGAAGACACAGAGCTTGATGCAAATTCTGCAAGTCCTATCAATTGCACTGCAAATCTTCCAAGAGATGTTGAGTCTGAAAAAAGTCCAATTCCTCGCAGCGGAAAATCTTCCATGGAATCTCTCAACTCCTCCAGTTCTACAAATCCCAACACAGTGAGTCAAAGACCGGCGTCTGTCATTGCGAAACTGTCCCCCAATAAGCCGAATCTCTCCGCCCTGCAGCGCTTGATTGTAAGCACAGAGGATGTGAGTGACACCAAGCCAGCTGCTGTCATCCCTCACGTCGCTACTTTCGTCCCCCATTCCAAGTCATCAAGTTCCAGCAGTGTGATGTCTGCCAGTGTTCTTGATGACGAAGTAGCGAGGATCAATTCAGCTGAGCAGTTAAAGAGTGAGACAAGGGAAGAGACAAGAGAGACAAATCAGTCTAAAGATCACGTGATTCTGCAGAGTGACGTCACAAAGGAAGGCGGTTTGTCCGAGTCACGTGTCACTGAAGGCAGCCAATCAGACGACGAGGTGGCAGAGATAACATCGCGTGAAAGTGAAAAGAAAAGGAAGAAAGAAAGTAAGAAAATAATTCCAGATGTAGATCAGAACACATTTCAAAATAAAGTGTATTCCAGTGTAGATGATGTCAATAATGCAAGTCATGTCATGAAGAAAACAATTGAACAGCGATCTCAAAGTAAGATATCTGATATCGCGGTTGACGAAGTTCAGTGTAACGACAAGACTTCTGCTTCAACTGTGAGTGATATAAGAACCGGTCCATTCTTTGAAGTGCCATCTAGTGAAATCAAAGATAACATTGAATCTAGTAACGTGAAGGATAGCGTCAAGTCAAGTCAGTGCTTGGATGACAGGATCGGTGACTCATCATCACCTTTCACATGTCTCATTGACCTTGGTCCTGTCGAAGGTCTGGACGAAGTAGAATTAGCTGAAATAGAAGATGATTGTGCATTAAAAGCTAGCAAGGAAGAGAGTGGAAATTCCAATCGTTCAGAAGAATATATCACATTGAATCCAGTTAATCCCGATGTGGATCAAATCAGTAAGGATATGGATGAGGCTGGCAGGACTCAATCCTATTCCAACCAGATTTGTCTGAATGTGGATAGCACCAGCTCGTCTGGAGGCCTGGACCTGCTCAGTGCCAGGCTGGTTGGCATTCAGCCAGGAACTGAACTCGTCCTGGCTACCGAGACTCGACAAGATCTGGATCAAGAGTTGGACTCCGAGTCTAAGGATGACATCAGCACTCTCCTGACCTTCACCTTGAACTTGCTTGATCAGACTGTCAAGGACATCAACGATGAGTACTTGAGGTCGGTCAGTGCTGGGAGGAGGGAAGACAAACTTGGTGCAGAGCAGGACAAGTGTTCCAGTATTGTTCAAGCTTCCAGAGAACCTCAATCATCTGTCAACAGAGTTGCTTGCACTGAAAACTTTCAGGATGTAATCATTAAGAAAGAAAGTCGTAAAACAATACACATACCAAGACAGGAAGTTAAAGAGCAATCAGCCAAGAAGTCGTCTCCAAGTGTTGCAATTGAGATCATGAGTGGATTAGCTGAAGACAACACATTGGCAGTTCGGGATGAGTGTAGATCCAGGGAATCTGTGAGTGCTGGTGGCGCCACGCCGCGACGTCAAAGATTTGTGTGTAGGGAAGAGCCTCAGGTCACTCAACCGTGTCCAGTGCAAGGCAGTCAACCGTGTCCAGTGAGGGAGGACATGCCAGTCCTCCGAGCCGCTCCTCAAACTCGCTCCAAGTCCTGCAGCGTTGAGACGAAGCAAGACAAGACGTCATCACCAAGGTGCCAACCTTTACGTGAACCTTCATTCGAACGCTCTGAGTCTCCACCATTCCATGCAACTCTTCCACTTCCCAAAGAGTCTGTCATCAGACGACATCGACTCAAGAAGAAGAGAAGAGGCGTTTTGTCTCTTTCATCTTCATCTGCTTCGTGTTCCTCATCGAGTAGTGAGAGTGGTTCAACCGAGGGAAGAAAGAAGAGTTGGTCCTCAGAGCCCCACAAGTCACCCCACAGAGCGAGAGCCAAGTCTGCCCCACTTGGGGCTCCCACCAGGGAGAGCTATTCCAGGTCTCCACGATGTTTCAGGAGAGGAAAGAAGTCGGAACAAGAGAGAGGAAGAAACGCTGTCGATAGGTGAGAACTAAATCGTGTTTATTTCTGTCTTGAAATCTATTGCTTGTGTTCTGTTTTGTATTCTGCTTGTATTCTTGTTTGTATTTGTTGTTAGTAGGCCTATATAAATAAATTGTTCCATCTTTAATCACATTAATATCACCATGCAGCCATCTTTATATCGGCAACATTCTACTATTATATGTGAATGATTTAACAGATACAATTATCATTGGTTATTACCCTAAGTTTTAAGCCTAGATGTAATTATTACTCACAGCATCAGATCAATACTCTCTGGCGTACTGACGTTAGTAACCTACGCCGTCTCACGTTTCATTTTTATGTTTTCTCGCGCAGTAATGTTGCAAACTGTTTTCTGTTGAATGCCTTCTTGGACATGAATCGTATTCCTCATCTCATGAAATAGCTACTGACAGTAGATGGCAGCGCTTCAAAATGGCTGGCTGAAATCTGTGAAACATGAGTTCGAAAATAAATTAATTAAAAAGAGCAGTGATTCGCAAGCCATGATTTAAAGATAATCGATTTCAGGGCCCCTTATAAGACAAATGATTGATATAAACCTTTGAGTAATATCCTTTGTCTCAGGCTCTTAGCGTTGAATAGAGATCGTTGATAAGCATGGAAATAATAATCCCTACAGGTTGCACCGTTACAAGAGAAAAGATTCGAATTATGTTGGTGATTTCATGAATCGTTTGTATACATTCATTCGGCAGATGGCAAGGCCAATGATGACTGAACAAAGTGATTCGCTAGATGGCGAGGCCTGTAGCTATCAAAAATGAGTAAGGAATAAAATATAGCAAGATTACGATATAAGAGTTACCAGAGTTTCTCATCCTGAGTTAATACAATGTCTTCTTTAGCGCTATCTCTATTTTGTCCTTCACTTTGTCTGCATGCACGTAACCTTTAATTTTGTCTATGGTAAGGAATTCTCATTGCAGCACGGCTACTCGT
>JAQFYQ010002875.1:0-11223 GCA_034694885.1 Buchholzia appendiculata
GTATAAGGTAAGACAGGTTGGACGATACCATCTCAAGACATGACGTGTATAAGGTAAGACAGGTTGGACGATACCATCTCACATGATGTGCATAAGGTAAGACTTTAACGATACCATCCAAATATTTGTTTCATCAATGCATACATTTTGAAAAAAAATACATTACAAACCTTATGCTAGGATGTGTTTTCAAGTGATCGGCTTAATGAATAGTTATCATCAATATGCATAAAGACTAAATAAAGTAAAAGAAGATTGAATATCTGAGTTAAGACTCGTTCAAAGTCACAATACATTTGGTCTTAACGTAGCAATCCTCAATACATTTGAGAGTTGAGGATTGCATTTGCTGACCTGGCGTTTAAGCTCTGAAGTGCGAAGGTTAGAGTTTGAACGTTTAAGATAAAATTCTGATAGAATGATGCCTAGTAGTTGCTTATTCATTACTAATAAAAATTTGCATCGGAAATAAAATGTGTCTTACTTTATGCTCAGTTGATTGCGTGAATGGTTGCAATTGCATAATTAAACATGGTTTCAGGTCGAGACGATAGGTGACGCTTATATGGTGGTGAGTGGATTGCCGAAGAGAAACGATGGACGACACATCGTTGAGATATGTAACATGGCGCTTGATCTACTTAACGAGGCGTCCATGTTCAAGATACGTCACCGACCTGGGGAGATTCTCCAAGTGAGGATTGGAATCCATACAGGACCTTGCGCAGCTGGTATACAGCGTTAAACAAATCAGCTTTCAACTATAACATATACAGTACATTCTAGGATATTACCATTGGACGAATGTGACGTAATAGCGACTAAAATATGAACGTGACTTGGTATGCACCACGACAAAAATAGAAGTCGAAAGACTAATTTTGTATAGAATATCCAATAGAATTCATATCATGAGGTAAAAATCCGCGATAGAATTCGCATCATATCCATATCATTACTAGAATTACTGACACAGTTTGAATGTATATTTTATGTTTGAATCATCGTGGTTTAAGAAGTAGATTTAATCACAACGAACTTGTGTAATTTGCATGTGTTTCTGCTCTTGTTCTTGTTCATATAGGTGTAGTGGGGCACACGATGCCTCGCTACTGTCTCTTCGGTGACACGGTAAATGTGGCGTCTAGAATGGAATCAACCGGAGAAGGTATGTATAACCTGAAAAGCGGGAGTGAGTACTGTGAGTTCACAAACTTCACAAACATTCCCTTTTCAAGAATCATTATCACTATTTATCAGATCTGTGTCAATTCGTTTTTCTCTCTATACAGAATTTACAAGGAGTCCAATAAACGCGTTCATTTTCAGAAAGGTGTAAAATGTATTGATATATTAGCAAGTTTCCAAAACAGTGTGGTGTGCGGTTCCTCTGCGGACTTATCTATACACGTGTGGTGATATGATATATGTGGATATATTTTGTGCGCGTTTTTGTTATGTGTACAATTTTAAGATTTTTTGCAGATTTATCATTGCACATTAAGTATTGTTATATTATGTGCACAGTTTTATTACAAGTATGATTTGCTTTATTATCTCTTGAAGCTTCGCGTATTCATCTAAGCTACGCATCACGGGAGGCTCTGGACAAGTATCCTGGCTACGCCACTGAAGTTCGAGGAGAAACATTTGTCAAGGTATTAACATTAGCAAACATCATCAGTCATTAAATTTCATCTGATTTCTTTGGCATTTTAGTTTTGCTTTACATTAGTAGCAACATTGTCCGTGATGTAGACATCGAACATTCTAGACATCGTAATAATATAGACATCATAATATAAACATCGGAAGCACATATTTATGAAAAATTGAATTCAATTGCAAATACGTTTTCAGTTACAATAGCTAGGCGTAATGTTGCGATCAGGTTGCAGAAATAGGCATTGTTTAAGCGGATATATCGGACTGATTCGTAATTATTTTGTATGTTGGACTCTGCAACAAAACCTTTAAGTTCTGCCACTTACGTAGCCTGAATCTACTCGTGATTATTGTCAGTGAATAGTATTATGCTCAAAATCAAATTTGTGTAAACATTGCAAACACCGATTTATAAATTTTATCAAATTAAACTTGATACAAAGTGATTTACACATTTATCTAGGCGGTCCAAGTTGTGGGTTAAATGTGTGCGTGTGTACTGTGTTGTGTGCAGGGTAAAGGGATGCTAAACACTTACTGGCTACTAGGGAAGGACAAGTGATTCCATGGAGTTCAAGACGTGGGGAATAATCGCTTTCAGAATAATTGTTTTCCTAGTGCGCAGAAACTTGCTGCACAAGGACTAGGCTTCACTGGGCATTCTTCACTAGGCTTCACTTCTGTCGAACGATTGTTTGGCAATCGTTTGGCAGAACTCCGTGAATTAAATCTACTCATGAGAACGGCTGATTAATTGGTTTCTGTTATTTTCTGCGCTATGGAAGACCAACAATTGTAGTCGTACTAAGGAAACTCTAGAGAATTTAAGCGTGATATTTAGAGACATTTACTTGTTGAACTACTAAGCGGTGTTTATATGTTTACAGCATGGTTATGGAAGCGAAGTGTATGCGTAAATGAGCAGTGATATAGATATGTGATAAAGAGTGATGCCAGTTATACATAGTGCTTGAGTGAAACGTGTCTGGAATACTTGTTTGTCTATTCTACTCTTGCATCAGCTGCACGCAACAAATGCCGCAATTATTTGCATCACGAAAAATAATTAATTCAGCAATATGACTTTTTATCGGGTTCAATAATGGAGACGATGGTAACTGTAATATCGAAATATGAGCCGACACCGGGGATAAAGATGAACATCCGAGCTTATGGCATGAGAGGAGCACGGGTTCCTGTACTATATAACGTAAACATATACATTCAACCCAATATTAGATCGGTCCTCGGTGGGTCTCAGTGTCTCAGCTGATTTTAACTCCCATTTCTATATCAAAGGAAATACTTAAAGGTCATCGTCGCCCAATTAGAATGAGCGAGATAACAAAATATAAGGACATCACTGAGTCTTCATAGATGTTCCGACTATTTTCCCATCAAGTGTCTTCAATTTGTTTAACATATCCATACACACATTGGTCGATATTCAGTAAATCCACAATAGCTAATAATTTGGCTGAACACGTTCAACAAAATACAAGGCACATCCACGGTCTGGTGCCAGGACGCTAGGAAAAAAAACCCGATCCCACTTTATTCTCTGCTCGCTTTCATTGGGTTTATTACTGAATGTCGACCAATTTGTATGTATCTATTACAGCTTATCAAATCTATATCACTAAATATTTATATTTAGTGATATAGATTGATATTTTTTTATTTATATTTATATTTATATTTAAATATTTATAAATATTTAGTATCACTAAATTGTTGTCTCGACGTTTCTTTGTGTCTTTATATCAACGACGATGGAGTCAATGAAATACTGTCTCCTGACAATATACAATGCAACAAGAGCGTTCCCTATATTCGTCGACCGACGCTATTGAAAGTATTACACGGCAAAGAAAACTGATCGAATATGTAACAACGCTATTGAAAGTATTTTACGACGAGGCAAAATTTTCTAATACGAGTATATATAACGACGCTATTGCTTTCAGCAAATCCGGTGCCCGGATTACTTGTGTAACACGAAACCGATGATCGTAATACATTCGGGTCTCTCAACGGAAGCCAGCAAACATAGATACACATTCAACTGAACCAAGACGAAAAGAAACGATCTTTCTCAAAAGTCTCGTCATACACAATGCCTGTTGATGTATATATGTTGACAACGTTTAAGTAGAACGATTTCTTAATTAAACGAGAGACTATGAAATTGAAATCATTAAAGCAAATAGAATAGTTGTGGAGCTACGCTAGTCGAGACAAATGCAGTCTGCATTGATTAATTAGATTCAAAATTATTGATTTGTCGCAATTCATGGGACCGTAATTACATCGTGATTTGCGGATGAACTGAATACAGAATTATGTGGAGCGACAATAGATGGTCTATTCAAAAGAAAAGAGTCTATCCATTGTCAACTACTTCAGTAAGATAACATGGAATTATTTGTAAATATCAGTTTATTGTGATTATTAGAGCTACCAGTATATAATTAAATGTACATACATACACGAAACCAGATTAGTGTTGAAAAATTAACGAATTCAAAAATATATGCACAGCAGTAATATTAAGGGGAAACAAACTGATTATTGTAGTCATATCATGCGAATAATGTTCACAGGTCGACAGACTTATAGTTGTGAATTGTTTCAACAGCTAAAGCATTTGCATATAAGTATTTGGTGAACGACTCTACGTGCGAATGATGGTCTTATCATTCTTATGTTCCCCCCTATGACGACAGAATGCAGAGGTATGCGATTCGCTTCCCGGAGGTGCACATGTAATTGGCATCTAGAAGGACATAAACTAATATTTCAAGTTATATTATGCGAATGTATGCATAATACAATGTCAATGAGCACATATTAATTTAAATGCTCAACTTGCATCAAAGACTGTACAGAAGAGAATATAACTATAGTATAACATAATATAATATCCATATAAAATCAAATACATTCAAAATTGTCGGTGTCAAAAGACACTGTCGGTGCACCAATTTTTATTATGCATTAGAGATACTAGTATTCCATCTCAACACAAGCTTGTGTATTTCATCTGCCATCGAGATTTTCTATATCGTTAGCAGTATCATAGAAATATATATATAAGCTTATTATATATATATATATATATATATAAACTTATATATATTATCGCTACGGTTTTAAACTGACATACTCACTATATGTATTGATTGTTCAGGGATGTCAGCCAGCAAACAGCCACAATTACTTTAAATTTAAGTAAATTCAAATTGCGAAGAATTTAGGCTAAGCTTCCAACTAATGCATAAACTTGTAGCACTTAAGTCGACTATTTGCTCATATTCGACCCACATTTGGCAGAATATTGCTTCTAATTTCACGCACTCAGTACGTCTCTCTTTAATGTACACGAGCTTCTGAACATGATATCTAATTTTATTTGGTAATTCGTTTTCTTTAATTGTTAAGTTTCTGATGTTTTTGGACTGTTTTGATAAGAGCAGCCAAGCTGCAGTAACTAGATGTTGTAGTTACTCAGGCGCACCGGTTCCGCTATTTTCTTATAAATGCAGAAATTCACTAAGTGAAAACCAAAGATAAGCAAGGAAATTTTTTTCTTCAGTATTTAATACTCAATGTGTAATTTCATTAGAATACAGGCACGTGGATTGATTTATCAATTAATAAATAAAACAATTAAAGTTAATTTTACGAACGTTCTTGGGTCCTAGACCTATATGACTCTTTGAGACCTCCTAGACTCTTTGAGACTTTGTGGTGTTTAATTAGGAAATCAAGCACTCATTTGCACCATCATTTACGGTGTTCAAAACAAACACAAATTCTCACTAAAATTTTGAGTATAATTAAGAACACCCAAAGAACTTTGGCTTCCTTTAGCCATTCGCAGTCGCAGGTTTTCAATATGCAATTTCTATTGACTAATTTAACCACAGTCTGTATGGTAAACCTATCATCGACTCTGTCATTTATTTGTGAATACCATTATCGTGCTATAACATAAGTATACTCTTCGGCTTGTATGTGCCTATTGTAATAGAGTAATTGTTAACCATGAGCCACCTGTTTTCTCACTAGGACTCTGGCCTCGAAAACTCCGACCATTTGCAAGTGACTCAGCAGACAGCTGTTTTTATTTGAAATGAGTAGATTCTATTTTCAAGCCACGCATAAATAATACGCAACAAATGGGATGTTTTAAACCGGTGACACCTGCGAGTCTATTGCGAGTTCATAAAGAATACAATTATAGCACTGTAATGTTGAGTATACAAGCTTTAACTGCTGTTCTTTTTCTTCAATAGGCTTACAACATTGTTCATTGCGAAACAAATCTTGTATGTAAATTCATCACCGAATGGAATTGCTGCTTTGCCAGTATAGTCTACTGTTAATTTGCAGATCGTACTTTGAACTGGAATATCTTAATTAAATAATAGCATTATTTACGAATTGCGACTTTACGAGAGTGTTGTACGACAGGTAGTTGCGTGTTGTAAGCAATACACGTTCGCGCGGCTACTAGTATTTTATTGTTCTGCTACTATATTTAGCATCGTCTTTGTGGATAGCCGCATGTCATGTCTTTGGGCATTAACAGTGATAGATCCAAAAGACTGCGAGGAGGGGTCATAAAATGACAGTATGACATTACGGAGGTAATGATAAGCGAGAGAACACATTCGGACTACAATGAAGTATCGTAATTAATCCAGAAGGGGGGAGGGGGGCGGAGGCCTCTCCGTCTTCGGATTTTGTTCATTTTACGTTCTTTTTGTAACAAAATTAGCTTGAATAGTTGACTTATTAATCCATTAATTTATTAATGATTGTTCATTTTAAATTCCAATATTTAAAATTAAGTCCTACCATTCGAAATTGATATTTTTGTGATAATATGCTTTGAACAAACAACAGTAACACTGTAGACTTATAACCGTAAATTAATCGGCCAAAATTCGCCAATATTCATCAAACTATTCTCATAGCAGTGTCAATATTTTACCTTCTGTCTGCCGACATGATTAAGACGTCGCTGAAGTTCAACTTTTCTTACATTGGAAAGTATTTAGGTTGTGATCGGGCAAATTCCCATGGATCAATCACAGATCAGCATTCATCTATCTCAAAACACCATGAATACATTTGCAAAAAAAATCAGTTGAGCACTGATTGCAGTAATAATAATAATAATTATTCGTAACTCGTAAATAAAATGCGGGCTACTTGCCAATCTCGTTTGCTGCTATAAATGTTCGGCGTTGCAAAATAATCTTTCTAATTGTTACTACTGCATTTATTTGTCTTTGTCACTACTATATTTACTGTATGTGCTTAGCATTGTAATAAAATTGAAGCGTTATCTAAATTTGGTAAGTTTGCGTTTAACAAGGTAATGCGGTGATATGAGTTGGGTGAGGTGGAAGATATATACATATCATAGAATTTCATCTATTTTACCATCTAAATACAAAAATTATTAAATTTGGTTGAATCTCGACGATGTTCTGGCAAACACGATTTTGCTTGGTTTTTTGTGAGACACGGTGTATATCTGATACTATGATTAAATGTCTCCATGTTTCATAGAAATGGATTCACACGGAAATACTGCGAACGAGAATTAACAGTTTCTCGAGATCTTTGCAGCGAAAGGGGTGGGGCGATTCGGTCCAGAGTGTGGTAATTATTTACCGTGAGTGGTAAGAACAAAGATTATAAACAGAGGGTTGAAATTAATGGCCGATAAACTTCAAGACAATTAAGTACTGATGATTTTAAAACGATCAGTACGAGTATGCAATTCATTTTTTTCTCTTTTAATAACCCCCCCCCCCACCTCCTCGATAACTATAATGCATGTTTTATTTCAATCCCCACGATCGCCCCAGTCAATAGATGTATTTTCATGGGATGTTAGCTCAAACGTCTCTATTATGACGTTGTCTATGCAAATCTAATCGTATTTAACTACTCTCATATTTCAGCAGTGTTCGAGTTGCTGGGGATTCGGGAGTTGACCACCAATTATTTTGCACACCCTCAAGTATATGTCCTTTCCACATTGAACTCTCTACGCAGTGTTATGTCGTTAAATCCCTTCAACCTCAATGGTCAAAAACTCGGCCCCTCAGTCTCAAAATTAAAATTCAAGCACCGCCAATGATCTTACGGTTGATACAAAAAATAATATTATGCGAGACCAGGTCTCCGATTCTCGAACGAAAACCCTACATTACAATTGCATTTGCAATTATTGCAAATTTGCTTGAATTTGTTCTTCAATTAATTCATTAAAATGTATGTCCCAGGTATACCCCTCTCTCTATATACTGTTTCGTTTCATGTTCCTAGTGACATTATGCGTATTCTACTCTGTAATATTGCCACTTTTTCGCATAATGTTTTGATTAATAAGTTTACTCATTTCCTCATTAAAGGTAAAATCTGTGATGTATTTATAAAACAGCAATTGAATAAAATCTACAGAACTACGTAAAGCAGGTCTAGAAGTGCTTGACGGCTTTTATGAAAGCAGGTCACGTGATAGGTTCAAGAGTTATATTAACGCTCTATACCTGTGCTCTAATGCTTAGCCAAGACAAGATACTGTGCGTTGTAAACTACATACATTCTACAGCATGTAGCCTGTTTTTACGATTGCATATCTTCATTGCGTCTTCAACACTTTGATAGGCTACATGCTCATGATTAAGTAGAGTTTCATGAAATTAACTACAGAGAAGAATGTGTAATAAATTTTAATAAGTCGTAAGAGCAAAAAGGTTGGCGGTATGACATTACAATTATGACATTACAAGTATGACATTGCAAATATGACATTACGAGCATAATCATGTATGACAGGCGCAGGAATGACAGGCGGGGCACTCAATACTTTTGCATTCAAAAATTTCGCATCGGCTGGATCCTAACTTTGACGAGGAGAGACGTACCAACTCCGTTTTACCCCCCCCCTCCCCCCTCGTGTGAGCGTCAGTGATTGTGACGCATCTTGCATGCTTAATTCGTCATAAATTTGGGGGGGGCTTTATCTTAATTACGAGCATCTTCCCTCGCTCGTTGAATATGTTTCCCAAATAAGTGTTCCTTTCTTCCAACGCTGGGTCAAAAACAGAAGCTTTCTTAATTTTCTAGTCTATTCATTTACCGTTTGCGGTCACATTCAAAAAGACAGAAAATATAGAAAATCTAAATATATATTTTAAAAAGAGACGAAGAGCAAGGGAGGAGAGACCTGTATGCATGTGATCAAATATAAAAACTTTAAAACAAAAATATATACAGACAAATAGCAGACATGCAAACACGCTGGCAATAGACAGGCAGACATTCAGACAGACAAACACAGACAGAGATATATTATATAGACAAAAGACAGCAAGATCAGAGAAAAGAGACAGAAAAGGGGGAGAGAAACGAAGACACAGATACAAAGGAATAACGTACAAACATACGGCAAAACAGACAGGAAACAAGATATTCTCGTAATTTCCATTTCTGTTGGTCAAACATCAGTCGTGAAAAGCCTTGTAGTGCTTGGTACGTGTTCGTGTACTTGATTTGCACCCAATATCAATTTTTCAAGTACCTACATTTTTACCCGAGGTATGAGTACTTGCAACTGTACACGTAACCCCACTATACTGTATATGCACTTTTAAACTTCATTCTTAGTCATCTTACAACTTATTAAATTTTGTTGATCAGATATTTCAGCACAATTTCAAATTAGACTGTACTGCATCATATGACCTTCAACCACGAAACGCAGACACCATGACAACGGTTACCATGACAACGAAGCTGAGTCGCTACCAGGAGATCAAGAACTACTGCCGGTCCACCGGGTGTCTGTTCGAAGATCCCGAGTTCCCAGCCACAGCAAAGTCCGTCTACTTCAGTAAGGTCGATTCAAGCATTGTCTGGAAGCGTCCAACAGTAAGTCCAACGAGGGGTGGTAGGGTATTAATTTGACTGAGAGAATTAGGTCGTGAGCTAGACTAAGGTCATCATTCTCTGAAACCAATGTGTGTCAATGCGTGCACATTAAGATAATTATGTAGCTCAGACAAAGCAATGCTATTTACAGTAAAGACTCATCTTACTTATCTGCTAACGATTAATGTTATCAGCTAATATTATCTGCTAATGTTATCAGTTTTTAATGTATTCAATGTATTTTAAGCTCATTTAAAAAATATAATAATAATTTTGAAACTACATTTTCAATTTACCGAAATTCATTTACATTTGAGGACAGAGGCGAGAGCATAATAGCAATATTAAATTTTCGCCGCCTCGCTTCGGGAGCAAGCAGCTACTCCAAGCAGTTCGATGAAATACTACTTCTAAAATGGTCTAAATGCATTTTAATTAAGCAGTAGGAGGATTCAGGGTCACGTCGTGAGGGGGGGCTGATTTCTTAATACGTTCAGATAATCAGTAAAATGTTACAAATAATAAGGCCTACTTCGTGTGGGTGAGTCGGTTTCAACCTCTCCAGGGGAGTCGGTTTCAACCTCTCCAGGCCTTTTTTCTTAAAATATATGATATTTGGGGAAAAACTCGATAATAATTTTTGGAAGCTCGCCCCAGATAAAAATTTTGATTGCTGTAGTCGTAGTAGAAATGGTTTCAATAATATATATTTTGTAATATAATAAAAGTCTGAGCCTTCCGTTTGCATTGGTTGAAATTCTTCGCACAAATAAGAACTCGAGAGGATTTCATGAAATTCAGTGACCTCGTCCATTTTATGTAGTTTTTGCTAAAGTTGTACACAAATTCAATAATTTATAACATGAAATTTGTTATTTAAAATAACAATAATACCGATGATTGAAAAAATTTCATTGCTAAGAAATCATATTTTCTACTTTTTTCTTTAAAAGTATGTTTTTATAATAACATCTTGTTGAGCGCCATTATTAACTTACTGGTTCAACCCCCAAATTATATTTTTCTTAAAATGATCCTTGTTTTAGCTGCTGCCACGTCCCCCGCCCCGCCCCAGCTCTCCAGAAATTTTCCCAGTAACCTCTCCCTCAAGCCAGGCCAGAAAAAAATTAGAGACGTTAAAAATATTTGGACTGTAAAAATGCCTTCCGCAATGCTGGCTACGGACTTGATCTTGCTGAAAAATGGACTGTGTGCTGTTGTTAACATCTATACTGTAATATTGTCCAGGAACTGTGCGCCTATCCAAAGTTCATAACAGATGGAGCGTCCAGATTCGACCTCGATCAGGGAGCTCTCGGTATGTAACGTCACGCTAAAATAACTAAAACTGTAGCCTGCGCTATCTGAAATTATCTTTAAAAAATGCCTAGATTTGTTTTACTTTTTATGACTACCTGACATTTGATCATAATTGAGCATTTGTTTGAGCAGCATTTAATACCGAAAAACCATTCAGATTTTTGACTGCTGTGCGGGTGAGATTTGAACAAATTCCTCACAATAAAAACAACTCGAGAAAATTTTGCTATTGCTGAAAGCAGTTTGAAAATTCCAAATAGCGGTATTATATTCAAATTTATG
>JAQFYQ010002876.1:0-11223 GCA_034694885.1 Buchholzia appendiculata
TCATCATCGTCATCATTATCGTCATCATCATTATCCCTCAAAATGCACCTTATGTTAAGTGAGACAGTAAAATTGAAGTGACCACAATGCTTGCGTATTAAAAGTGTTCGTTTGGATATAGTTAATTCGACAGACTTTCCTTAATATCAGCGAGAGCTGAAACAATTTTAATATTTAATTATTGAGTTTTTAATGTCCTGATCAATGAACGAGCATGCACCGTTCAGAGCTTTGATATTATATTAACAAAAACAACTTCAAATGTGTTGCTATGGAGACGCCAGATGAATTCTACATGTCGACTGGTGTGCCCATGCTTATGACAGGGAGGTTCGGCATGATTCAATCACTAGAGGAATCGTTGGAAGTTTTAGGTCTTTTTATACAATTAGGCCCACTACTACGTAGGATGCTGAAAATAAGAACCTATACCCTCGCCACAATTCATCAGAGCCAGCAGTGCCCTGTTATTACAACCTGATCATTACCAATGAGATCAATCGTCCGGAGGTCAATTGTCCCAGAATAATTTATTTTCTAAATTCTTATGAAAGTATCTCTGAAAGACGATCTGTACTTTTCTAACTAATCCAGATCAGGGATTGAATGTGTCCAATCCAGTTCATTAGAAGCTCCTTGTTAGACTGCCTTGAAGTTGAACTTAACTTGGCTGTGTTTACACTGGCTGACTTCTACTGTATTATGTGATTTAAACATATTGCGACGCGCTCTATATTTACAGTTATTTGGATCGTTTAATTCTTCTACTTTTAATTTTATTGATTTATTGGATTTGATTTATTTAAGAATTTATCTAATTCACTCTATTCATCTGGGTCATCCAGTATTAACTGAATGACCTCCAGATTTATTTGATTTAATTGATTTTGTGATATTGAGGATCTCTTACAGGCATCAGAATTAAGGTCGTCAAGTTCTGCAAATTTTTAAATTTAATTATCCTCAAGATAATGGCAATCACCTGAATGGTCAAGTGCTCTAGATGACGTGATTGAGGCGACAATAAATACAAAATGGCCGTAGCAGGGATCTCCTTTGGCATACTGGTACGAATTCATTTTTACAAACTCGACCACATAAGCGTATAAATTGTACTGCTCAGTTTTCGTACCTACTTAGGAGTCTTTAAGAGGACTTCGGTTGTAATTTTCTCTCGCGGAAATGTTTTCTAACATAGTGAAATAAAGACTAGTACACAGGTATGCGTCTGCACACTTATGGCTTAAATGTTCGAACACAATGCAATAATTCCCTTCGAGTCATTTAAAAACATGTAAAGTCTTCCCACACTGGCAATAGACGACATACGATACAATCGCATATCTTATACACATTATCCTGAAGCTTTTGTTAAGGCACAACGTGCGCAGCAATAATCCATTGTCTAAACTCATATATATATATATATATATATATATATGTTTATTTCGCATAAAGCAGAACAGTAGTATAAGCAATAAACAAATAATATGTATATAGTAAATAAAAGAAAAAAAAGAAAAACACAAGCAGCCTACTAGCATCTATCACATTGAGGATTATGCAGATATAAATGCTGACATCCATCGAAAAGTAAGTTAAAATAATGTTATTATTTAAAGTGCGGCGTGGTCACCTTAATTACAGCCAATAACCATGCATATAGTATTATATACGGGTATATATATCATACAAGTGTTGGTAAATTCGTCTTAATTACTTAAATATAGTTATTTGGAGCATAGTCAGTCCAATACACAAACAATACTTAAAGCTATCAATGCATAGTTGCAAAGAATAGCTAATTTCATAATCAATAGAATGTTTGATTCAACAGAACATTCGATTCATAAGAATCTCAGAAAATAGTCTGGAAATAACAATGACTGAGAGTAATAACAGAAATAATCAATTGAAAAAAGAACATCAAGTAATCACGTACAATTAATAAGAAAAATTATGATGTCATATCAAGCAAGTCACATGCGTTTCAAGGATAACTAAGACATAAGTAATGATCAACAAATGACAGTACCAACATGAACAGTTCGGAGGTAAAACACTTCAGCTAGTTTACATTTCGTACCACAGGCACTTAAGAGTCAACAATGAACAGCTATCCATTCTGTACCACCTCTGAAAAGTGGGAAAATATAACATTTTTCAACCTTCCAATTGACCAAGAGTTATTACAATTGAATTTGGTCATCACGGCATGATATTCACCACACATAGCATAATTCTTTATAACGTTAAGCATAACAGAATTAAATACACAGTTACTAATCGTTTTTTTTTGTATAAAAGTGAGGCGTCGTAGGTTTTCAATATGTAGAATGTCAAGTCTTCCAGCACAGCATATAAGCATTTTAACAGAATCCCAATCAAATGCTTTGGCTCAGGATCTCTGTAAACATCAATTGAAAGAATACCACACCCCACGTGTTTCGATTTGAAACAAATCAGAAGAATTTGTGGGTCGATCTTTGAGCGGTTGTATAAAAGAAATGATGTTGTCATTTCAACAAACTGTTCTTGATTGAGTCTTGACGGCATGCGCCATACTGTTGAAATAATCGAATGTTTGGCGCAGAAATCAGTTTAACTTCTTCTTTGAAGTTATATTGAGATGACACTAAAATGCAGACGTGGTTCTGTGTTTAGCGTGAATCACTACATATCATGTTCCTTATGGATACCGTTTATCAAATTTAAACCCTGAATTTGCAGTGCACATTATTTAGTCAATATTACCACGAATCGTGCAAATACCTGTAAAATACCATAGTCTAGAATGTCATAGCACGCGAAGGCCATGTTGCCCAAGGATCGAATCAGCTTTTGAAGGCACGCTGTGATTGGTCGATTGTTATTTCAGATAGCTATTACTCAATAATTACAAAATTTAGGTCAACTTTCTCCATGGAAATGCGGTCCAGAAGTCTATATGCCTACAGAGCTCCTTGAAAGAAACGATGAATTACTATGGAAATATTAGGCTGCTATTGTTAGAACACCAAGATAATACTATGTCAAGTGATGTTCACTAGTACTAAGTGTATGCACAAATATTCAAATTGAGTAGAGGCAGCTGAGGTTTGGCCGGTGTCGCCGATACCGGCTCACTTAGAGTGTACTAAGTCTTATGCACTTGGGTAATCTAAAACAAATTGATTCATGCTAAACTATTATTCTAGATCTATTAACTTGAAAGAATACGTTGAGGAAAGTATTTGACACGATTGTGGGATTCTTACAACACAAACTATCAGTTGTTATCTTTCACCAATATGGAGAATTAAAATGTAAATTGTAGTTGCTTTCTCACCTGTGGATTTGGCTACGTACTTCCCGTATATTGATTTGCAGATAAATTCTTCCTTCAGATTACGGGCAAGGGCGTAAATCAGATCTTCCGGTCCGGTTAGGTCCACACTTTTCTCTTCGAAGTTCAATTTGACGCTATTCTCATTTCTGCAGTGAAATGAAAACATGAATGCATAAGAAACATTTCACTTGAAATTTTGTAATCGTAAGTAACTTATTTATCATAAATTTCCTGACCCTTTTTACAGTCATTTTTTGTTGGATCATGCATTTATTACTGAAAAATAGAGTAATAAATAATAAATGCGAATAGATCGCCTGATAACTTTTTGATATATCCTATGACTCATTGATGTTTTTTATTTCCTTTGACATTTTAATGGACTTAATGCACGATAATGCTTTAATTGCAGTTTGATAATTTAATTTGCATATCCACTAAATTGATGTGCATAACTGAAGAGTACATAATTCTGTGCGTGTGTAAAGGCTGTATTTTCGCTGCAGGTTATGTCTTTAATGACATGACCTTCATGCGTTAAAGAAACCAGTTAAAAGCTATTTATGATAAACAGATTGAAGTCGTTCGACATAATTGTATGCAAGGACTGCATTATTCACCAACATTTATACAGCTTATATGATAATATATCGGAGTTAATTCGTATATAACGCTTAACATCAAACATTAACTTGACAAATACCATACTTGTGCTCAATAGCTAATTGGTTCTGCAATAGTTCTGAAAAAGTTATGTTTCAATTAACATTAGTGTAAACCCTGATATTACCCGCACACAGTCTGTAGAGCCAGAGCGACATCTGACTGATGATGTTGCTTAAGCAGCTCAATGACTCCATGTCTTGCAGGTACATTCAGTGTGCTGACGGGTTCTGCAATGCTGCTGTACGTGAGAGACGCTTCGAAATCTCTAACTGTTCTATCCACATCTTCAACACATCCTTCTATAACTAACCGATCATGTTCAACGTCTATCACGACGATTCTCTCAGCCATCAGTGACGCTGCTTGCTTGGAGATATAGTCCAGCAGGTCTGGCAATAAACTCTCTTCCACCTTCAGAGTCTTCACGCAGACCGAATCAGTGATAATCTTGATGGCTCGCACGAGACTGGCTTCAGAGTCTGCGATCAAAGATGGCCAACCAGTCCCAGTTGAGTAGAGAACAGCTCTGAGTTGATTCTTTCGGAGTAGATGCTTCACCCAGGCCGATCCAGTTCTGCCCAGAAACAGTCGCTTACGCCGCTCACTTATTGGTTGAATAATATCGTGGCTCATGAAGGCGATGACCTGATAGAAAATAAGTCTTATCTCGTCGAGATTTTCAGGTTCTTCAAAAAACGTTACTTGGCGACTCTGTATATCAAACGTGAAAGGTTGAGAAATTTTATTCATCATTTCATTCCTTCCCGAGAGGTATATCTTCTGCAGAAGCCGAATCTTTTCCTCTCCGAGGTGACTTAGATCAATCTCTTGCATTGTTTGATCAGCTCTTTCCTCTATCTCACAATACATAGCCGCACTGTCAGAATCGTAGCTGCTACTGGAAACATGATTACTACTTTGAATATTGCTATATGCAGATGTGATCGGATTGTAATCTATCGGAAGCAGTTTCTCGTAAACACCGGATCTCCTGGGAGGTTTTGGAGCCGTCGTGGGCGGATTACTTCTCATTGCGACTACTGGTGGATCTTGCAGTGCTTTGTCTGCTTTCATTCCCGTTGAAGCACTGTTTGGCAGAACAAGCCGAGTGTAATTGTGAGAGTCAGAATTAGATCGCGCCATAAACGAAGACTGCCCTTCAGATTAAAGTTTACATATAACGTTCATTTGCAACTAGAAATTATAGATGAACCGAACACGAACCAGTTAATTTGATATTTAACATTGATTAATGGTCTCACACAGATATTGTAAGTAAAAGTAAGACCCGCAGGAGCAGTGTGCATGATACTAACGTAAAGTATACTATTGACTCTAGTATGCATTAGTATGTATACGAAATCTAATGGCAGAGTGATTCTTTTTTACTATGAGGTAATTTTGGATACTGATCATTTTGGCAGTATCACTGCTAGTCACATTGCAGGATGTCCGGGGGAACCGTGGATCCCTGACCGGTCTATCAAGGAAGGTTTGTTCCGGGACGATTCCTCACTAGGACCATTCATCACTTGGACGATTCATCACTAGGACCATTCATCACTAGGACCATTCATCACTAGGACCATTCATCACTAGGACCATTCATCACTAGGACCATTCATTACTAGGACGATTCATCACTAGGACCATTCATCATTATGACCATTCATCACTAGGACGATTCATCACTATGACCATTCATCACTAGGACCATTCATCACTAGGACCATTCATCACTAGGACCATTCATCACTAGGACCATTCATCAGAAAAGAGGTGAACGGACTACTATCCGCCAGACAATTGATCGGTTGGAATATCAATTTGTCACAAGATATTTGAGCACCGTGTGATTGACCACTCTGTACGAGTGATCGTTCCGATGATTGATCGCTGGATACGAGTGATCGTTCAGATCATTGACCACCGAGTACGATTGATCCTTTCAGACGCTTACTCACCGGACGATTGATTATTATTGGACGTTTGTTCTTCAAACGTGATAAACAAATGAATGAATTTGTATGATTTTTTCGCCACTTCTTGTCGTTGATTTATCATGTTAGCTTACGTACATGTTGAACAGTGGGTATATGCGGTTTAGCATTTTCCTTACACAATTGTTTATTGTCGGGGTGTTCGGGTTCAACAATTCTCCAGCTGTCTAAAATGAGACAACGCGAAATAGCTAAACTCATAAGAAAGAACATCATAGATATACACTTACCGTTAAATATACTGTAGCAATTCTAACGAAATGCTGATCAAATGCTAAACTGCTAAAATCTCCCTAGGTTACTTGACTACAATCTATCAACTGTAAATTTAAACTTCCTTGTAGGCATGTTTCAAAAAGTGTCTGAAGAGTAAAACAACTGTATGAGTTTTTACAATTGTTTCGATACCCCTGCGACCTAGGCTTGATAGTAAACTCTTTGAACTTGTATGAGCCGAGGGCTTCTATTTACTTAGCTAATAATCGCCGAACAGGATTCGTCGTAATTGATCTTAGCGCTACTACGCGGTAAATTTTATAATTCAGCGTAGCATATAGTTCGACACGCAGTACACACCAAATAGTTTTTAAGTTTCACTCTGAAAAGAAATGAATGGAAGAAATGGCATGATTAAGAACTTCCATTTCATTCCAAAACAAACTTGAAGACTACTTTGTGTGTGTGTTGGTAAAAACATGAGCTACACTGAAGTATAAAACATCCCGCACAAAAATCACCGATGTCAAAACTTGGACGCGCCAGAGAATAAAACGGACAGACATTTAAAACAATGGACTGATGAATGGTCTGTGCAGAACAGCTCATAGTATGGCAAGAATTTTATAAATTAACTAGCTGAATTACCCGACTTCGCCCGGGTAATACTTTACATTAACAGAAGTTGACATTGGACCAAATTTTAACAGCCCAGCTGTCCCTCGAACGTCCCTAGTACTGCTTCGAGAAGTCGAACCCCCGTTCGTTGTTATTGGCTCCGCCGATTAGTGCGGGCTTCGTGCAGGCTTCGCCTGCACGATTAAACTTCAAGGAAGCGTCCTTCCTGCAGGTTGTGCAAACCCACACAACAATGTCCTTCAATTCAGACAATTTCTCGAAGAGCGACGTTGAAAACCAGACGCAAGGGGGAGGGAAAGACCCGCAGAAGATGCCACGGTAGAGCGAGGCCTCGGGCTAGCTGTCAAGAGCAATGCTGCACGACTCGCACTCGGTAGCGCTTGAGGCCCACAGGCTGCTGGCCCCTACCGGTGAGCTTTCAATATCTGAGTAGATATTAGGATTTGGATTGGATGGTTGTACTCCAAAGATCTCTCGCCCTAATAACGGTGCCACGCTACAGCTGCGAAGATTATTGCTATCGACTAATAAATCAATAAAATATATAGTAATTTGGCAGAGTTAAGATATTATCTGTGTTTACTAAACCAATTGAATTCATGAACTGATCATTCGACTGACATTTGATGCCAAAGATAGCATCTAACTCTAACCAGAGCCCAAGTAGGCGCACATAGCCTACAGGAGTGATATATAGTAGAGTCACGTAGAGTGATGGGTGAGTTGTCAACGAGGTATCTTTCGCGTGTGGTGCTGCACCATATGATTTCTGTCTTTGCTAGATTTAACTTAAGGCGATTTGATGACATTCCAGAGGACAATGTCACATATACAGTAGACAACCGAGTCTGTCACAGCGACACTATTTCTAGGGAAGTCACTAGCATGCACTGGAGAATCATTCGCGTAGAAATATCCTTGCAGTCCATGCTTGTGTACGACATCTTTCAATCCAGATGTAGTATCTGAACATTGGACAGACTGATGACGATCAGATAGATAGGATTTAAACCATGTCAACGCGTTAACAGACACCCCGAACTCTAGTTGTACTCGCATTTCACTGCATCATGATCAACTGTATGATCTGCAACTAGATCGGAGAAAATGCGCGTTATACCGGTTTCTGTCGAGTGATGACCACGGAAACCTGATATCAGTTTGATCCATGTTTTTCTTCTTAAAATGTATGACCTTTTGTTAAGAAATTTTGAAAAAGGTCGTTAACTTTTTTTAGATCAACCCCCAAAAGGAAAATTTTGAAAAAAGGTCGTGAACAATTTTCAATCCCATCCCAAAATGAAATCCAGGCTACGGCCCAGGTCACAGGCTATCAATAGTCGTAGGCTATCGATCTCGATCTTGATATCCTGGGATTATTAATAACCCGCGGCAATTGATTCAATAGTCGCAGGCTATTAATAGTCGCAGGTTATCAATAGTTGTAGGCTATCAATGTTCGTAGGCTATCAATATTCGTTGGCCATCAATAGTTATAGGCTCCACCCTCCGAAATAAAAATTGTCTGGCACTGCCATTAGATCAAGAGTATGAAGAATTCGAAGTATCAGCGAGGGCACTGAATAATCGTGGAGGATTTTGCAATCTGTATTGGAAGAAAACACACTACAGATAGTGCGTGACAGATAGTGCGTGACAGATAGTGCGTGACAGATAGTGCGTGACGGATAGTGCGTGATAGATAGTGCGTGACAGATAGTGAGTGACAGATAGTGCGTGACGGATAGTGCGTGAGAGATAGTGCGTGACGGATAGTGCGTGAGAGATAGTGCGTGACGGATAGTACGTGACAGATAGTGCGCGACAGATAGTGCGTGACGGATAGGCATGATAGATAGTGCGTGGCAGATAGTGCAAGTCACTATTTTACCAACCTTCTAATTCACAAAACATGACATGCCCTCATGGCACACGCTAGGCCCAACTCACCGCGCCTTAGCTATCTTTCTGAAATCTAAGTAAACACCATTCATGTCTAATAGTGTTGATATTCTCGACACTTAATTATATTTGCATCGCCCACGAATTATTATACTAGCTACTCTTGAACGTTCGTTTTATTTGCTCACCGAACGGTTTTTATTGTTAACTAAAGTTTAAAAAAACAATACTGTCGAGGACTCTATTTAGATATGAGAACCAGAAATACTTTAAGGCAAGCTAGGATACACAATTTCTATTTAATCTTTCAACAAACAACATTCAATAGTACAGTTCAACAACGAGCACACAACTAACTGCATAATACGTGCAGACTTGGCCTCGACTTTGGATATTGGGCTTGTCTTTGCTACAATTGATGGTTGTTCTTGAACATTGCCCTACACTTGGGTCTTGTCTTTGAACATTGCCCTACACTTGGGACATATCCTTGGCATTGCCTTGCACTTGGACTTGTCCTGGGCATTGTCCTACAATTGGGGCTTGTCCTTGGAAGTTGGACATTGCCCTACACTTGGGGCTTGTCCTTGAGCATTGCCCTACACCGGTGTTTGTCTTTGGGCATTGCTCTACACTTGGGCTTGTCCTTGGACATGAACTACACTTGGGGCTTGTCCTTGGACATAGACCTACACTTGAGGCTTGTCCTTGGATATTGCCCGACACTTGGGGCTTGTCCTTGGATATTGCCCTACACTTGAGGCTTGTCCTTGGATATTGCCCTACACTTGAGGCTTGCCCTTGACATTGCCCGACACTTGGGGCTTGTCCTTGGACATTGCCCTACACTTGGGACTTGTCCTTGGCATTGCCCTACACTTGGGGCTTGTCCTTGACATCGCCCTACACTGGGGCTTGTCCTTGACATTGCCCGACACTTGAGGCTTGTCCTTGACATTGTCCTACACTTGGGACTTGTCCTTGACATTGCCCTACACTTGGGGCTTGTCCTTGACATTGCCCTACACTTGGGACTTGTCCTTGGACATTGCCCGACACTTGGGGCTTGTCCTTGACATTGCCCTACACTTGAGGCTTGTCCTTGGACATTGCCATACACAACACGTGAGCAGATTCTTGTCGCGAGAATTAAAGAAGCATCATGGATGCATCGCAAGGCATGCAATTAAGGCAGGCACAAGGCATAGCACTAAGGCACGCAAATAAGGTACAATACAGGGCAAGACAGAAAAAACTAATAGACAATAATGCAGCCAACGAAGAAGAAGAAGAAGAAGGCATAATAGAAAGCAAGACCAAGCATCTATTGCGGTATATACGTATATATAGAATTTACAAACTACATGTAAAATCGAATTCTAAAAAAATACATACAAATTGCATATTAACATCAAGATGTGTTATAAGCTCATATATCGCGTCCTGTTACAGTATCACTGTGGTTCATATGCTATGCAATGTGAGTCAGTATTATATCATGTTCTCAGTTCTTGGGAGTAGTAACTGACTACCTTTGGTAATTCACCAGTAGTTAACTACTCAGAATAATTAAACTGAACAAATTCACTACTTCTTAAAGTGGTTAGCAGCTACAGTGGCGTAATTTCAGACTCGGGGGTGCCATACATAAACTCTTACAATATTTTCATGACCCTGTTCATAAATATTCCTCCCTAAATTAGAAGCCTTTTTGAGGATTTTCCACCATAACTTACCAAAGATCTTTTCAACAATATATCTTATCTTATGCGCTAGGCTAGATACTGTTAAATATCATGCTGGGATTTGAGGTCCTTTGGACTTGAAGGACCCTTGACTTTGTCTTCCATGTAAATCATATTCCTGCGCCACAGAGTACTTAACTACTTACAGAAATACATAAGAGTAGTTAGTAATTGCCTACTAACAGAAGTAGTTAAAAAGTGGTCAGTAATTAAATACTCGTAACAAGCAGTTGGTGTAAATCACTGTCAATAATGCAGGATATTCAAGAAATATATGCACACGAGTGTCACTGACACGTGCAATATCAAGCTGCTGTGCAAACGGAGATTACACGTAAACTTAGAAGACTTAACATCCTACCTAACAATAAAGACGAATGTTCAATATTGACCTGTAAAATTTTCTGATTTCAAACATCACCTAGCATCAAACTGGGTTATATCAGTCTAGATTATCTGCTGTACTATGTAGCCCCTGGTCTAGACCCTCTCATATTGTACTATGTAGTCTAGATAGCCCCTGGTCTAGACCCTCTCATACAGTACTATGAAGTCTGGAAGGCCCTGGTCTAGCCCCTCTCATACTGTACAATGAAGTCTGTGTAACACTGGTCTAGACCCTCTCTTACAGTACTATGAAGTCTGGAAAGCCCTGGTCTAGACCCTCTCATACAGTACTATGAAGTCTGGAAGGCCCTGGTCTAGCCCCTCTCATACTGTACAATGA
>JAQFYQ010002877.1:0-11222 GCA_034694885.1 Buchholzia appendiculata
ACAGAGAGAGAGAGAGAGAAAGAGAGACAGACAGAGAGACAGACAGAGAGACAGAGAGACAGAGAGGGAGAGAGACAGAGAGAGAGAGATTTTATTCAGGACGTCTGAATTTGTAGCTGGGAATTTCCAAACGGTAGATAAAACGTTTGTCGATTCTTTTGACCTAATGAGTTTTAAATAGGATGTGTCAGAAAAGAAATGCAGGGATACCTTAGCATGATTTAACTATCTCTGTGTTTTTAAGTCATTATTTTGTTAATTAATAATTTATTTATTTATAACCACCTAGCTCTGTCCATACGAGATACGTTGCCACTAAGCAAAGTAGTTGTATGTTTGAAGTTAACTGAAGCAATTAATTGTATGTAAGTTTCATGATGAGCGCTGGAGTTGTGCCTTTTTGCTACGCCCTGGCCCATGAACATGGTTGAGGCAGTTGGTAGTATAGGCAGACATATCAGCTGCCTAGTATTTCAAATTGGTAATTATTTGTAGAACTTGACCCAAACAGTACAGATGATTCTTCTATGAGAAATACAACAATGGTTCGTGGCATGTCAGTAGAAGAACTTTCTTACCTCAGAGGTAAGATTGGAAATCCTGGATTGACCTGTAATTTTTAAAATAAAGTTTGACAAAACTAGTCAGTTTTAAATGCATGCATCGATACAGAGTAACAGAAGGACTGTATTTAGTAGAATTAGTAGGACTGTATAATAGTAGACTATATAGTGTGTTAATTTTTGCGCATGTTTTATGCAATAACCTCAGTATTTCTTTTCATGGGCATGAATGGACATTATTACACCAGTTATTTGACATAGAAGATGCAGAACTTTCAAATTGTTTACGAGTTAACTGATTTGCTACAGCTTTATTTTCATTAACAACTAAGAATTATAGATGTATTGAGTGAGACAAAATTTGCTGTTTTATTCTAACGCTTCACATTTAGTTCTGCTCTAACTGTTATATTTAATTAGTTATTTGTTGTATTGTAATATTATTTCTATTGTAATATTGCTTTCATTATTGATATAGTTATTTAACAATTATGTCTTTGTACAGTAATTCATTTCATTTGATTAAAATTCATTTGATCACATAAATATTAGATTGTTATTGCTAAAAATTAATGCACAAGAACTAAATGTCTAATTTTATGTATGTATATATGTCACAGGATAATATTGTAATGTGAGTTTGTTATACTTGAATAGTTTTGTTTGTATTTTAAATATTTAAGCAATTAAAATACAAACGATTGTCACATAATGACTAAGAATAATTGTCAACAAATTGTTGAATTAATTAAGTATATACCTGCCTTAAATGAGAAAAATTCTTGAGATCCTAGATCCCGCCATCCCGAGCCCTGTAATTTGTCGGGTTTAGATCCAGATCCAGAACATGAGATTATCGGAGACAGATTCGTAGCCAGGATTTAATTGTGGGAGGGGTTCTGACTTCCACAATTTTTTACAATCTTTATTCTAAATTTTCGTTTGTGTGGAGTCAAAGTTCAAAATGACTGTTTGAAGAAAATGTTCCCAAACATCATGAATTATAAGAAAACGTTCCAGTTTTTTAAATCTTGTAACCACCCCTCCCCCTAAATGCCTTGACCTGTCGTGGTCGGAGATCATTCAAGGTTGAATTAATTTAAACAGTGATTATAATTTACGCCCATAGATAGATATGGATATACTGTATATAATATAAGCATAATACTGTATTATGGTTACTGAAACATTACTTGAACTTCCTTGAACTGCAAATGCCTGATATTACTGAACAGCATGCATTTTCAGTACGTTACTTGAACTAGTAGTTTAAATACTTTCTATCTGTGTTGTAGAACGACCGAAGCCGTCCAATCATACAACGGCTGTTATCGGTGTGGCCGTCAGTGCAATCTGTATCTTTGTCTTTGCCGCCCTAATTCTTATCATATTCTTGTTCGTACGAAGAACGCCGAGGTTTTCTCGCGTCAAGCCGCTGAGGAAACGCGTTGTCGTCATGCGCAGTAATGTGCTGTATCCGAACTCATCCCTCAAGGACCAGGGGTCACTGGCTCCTCTGTTGCCTCACGTCAAGATTGAAGGCATCGACCGAGGCAGATTTACCTCAGATCTGACGTCAGTGTCAGAGTACGAGATCCCGCTGGACAGGGAGTGGGAGTTCGCTCGCAACAAGTGAGTAATTGTAGTAGTCGGCTAATCGTTGAAACTACCTGTTGTCGATTAATATTTTTGAAATATTCTGCAGTGGCAGAGTTCATGTAAGCAGAGGCCAGAGGCGAATCATCCATACCCGTTATTATGAGTATGGATTATAATTATCGATGTCATTGATAATTTTTAAACGTCAGATAAAATTGTGGAAATTTATGTAGGACATTTCATACTCCTGCCCGCGGCCCCCCTCCCCCAATCAATGACGTCACCTGTCTGGAGCTACAATTCGTTTCCTTTTCTTGTTGTGCACCCGTTCAAAAAGTCTTTGTTCCGTGCACGTAAACTAAACCCCATATTCACCAAATTTCTGCCTTCAGATTTTTAATTCCAGGGCACACTATTATAAGCTAATGTTTTTAATTTTGGAACACAATGTGATTTGAAGAAAAAAAATATGTGAAAGGAGTAAATATATATGAAGATTTGTGTTAAAACTTCATGAATTTCTTTTCCATTAGAAAATGAATCCTTAAGTTAAACCATCAATAAAACCTCACTAAACTTAACTACACTGAACACAAAATAAAATTTGTCAGTGTATGTTCAATGTATGTACAGAATTAATACAAATATTCTGTGTTTAATTTTACTTTCATATTGTTATGTTATTATCATATTTCCAACATTCTGTGTTGCTTTTTTGTACATTGAAAGTTAAATTTGTAAAATTAAACTTTCGTTATTTCCAATTTGCACACTTGCCTTGCTGCCTTTTGCTTGGATTAACAAATGAAATGTTTTATTTTTCAATAACATTATCGAAAAGTATTTCCTGTACAGGTTAACCCTCGGAAAGCTATTGGGAGAGGGAGCTTTTGGCATTGTAATGAAGGCGGAGGCTATCGGTCTGGGTGGCATCAGCGGTTCCACAACCGTTGCAGTGAAGATGCTAAAAGGTAAAATAAACAATTGTCTACATCAGGTGCCCCAGTAAAAATAAGCATCATTTGTCAGTAACTACTTACAAACTTCATCCACAACACTAAAACTGTACACACAGAATCTCACACCAATTTGTGGGTTATGTACAAAATTTGTCTTAAATCGATGAAACAGAAGCCAAATAAATGTATGATTTGCTAGGCTAAGCTGCAATATTTTCATGGACTTCATAAATCATGCACTATGGATGTCGTTATCGGTCTATTTTCCATTCTTCAGTGTTATTTGACGTAGATATTGTGAAAAGATTAAAGGCCTGAACTGAAGCTTTCTACAAAATATCTTCAAATGAGTTAGTAAGAAACCATAAATAAGTGAATTGTTTAGTCTACTCTTAACTGAAGTCAAATAAAGGACCATATAGTTTCCAGCAGTGTGTATAATTACACGCTTACAGTTCTGGCATAGGAACCGATTTCAAGGCGGCGATGCCCCGTATGATTTTTGCCTCATAGTAGAAAAGCTGATCCTACGATAGCGATCCAAGAAAGATGTTGAGAAAAGATGTTCATAAAATACTTTAAGGGAAATATGTTGTCAAAAAGGTTGCTAATAATAAAAGAGGTCGTTAATAATTTTTGAAGACAACAATTATGAAAATGATTGTTGAAAATTTATAATGTTTGATTTATCTATTCTAATTTTTGTCTATTCATCTACTTGTATTCAGATGACGCCACTGATTGTGACATGGCGAACTTGATACAAGAAATGGAAGTGATGAAGATCATCGGTAGACATCGCAATGTCCTGAACTTGCTAGGATGCTGTACACAGGATGGTGAGAATTCTATATTTAGTCTTATTGTATACAGTGTTCTTCACAACTAATGTAAGTGGACATACTTGCATCGATGCCAAGATTATATAGTAAAGATTAAATTTACTATATAATCTTTGGTTGATACTTTTCAGTGTAAAAAATGATCTAGTGAGTAATCTATGGTGACGTTTCAAATAATAGAGCCATAATTATTTGGAGAGCATGTTCTGGAGTAATAACTCTGTATGTAATCCTGTAAATGATAATGGTTTTTTTAAATATCATTTAAGATCAGTTATAATATAGTTGATTTTGTTTCGAGGTTCGCATGCGATGTGTTTTACTTATTCTGAAAATCTGTTTAACCCATTGCGTTTCTCTCTTCACTTTTCAGGACCGCTGTACGTTATGGTTGAATATGCACCGTATGGCAATCTGCGTGATTTCCTGAGGGAGCGTCGACCGCCAAACTGCTATGGATACGAACGGCCCATAATCACAACCCCGAGCGACATGTCTCGACCTCTTACATATAAGGATCTAGTGTCCTTCGGTTATCAAGTCGCTCGGGGTGTTGAATATTTAGCTTCAAAATTGGTGAGTTATTATGTAATTGATTATTAGTTATTTCAATGTTAAGGGATTAATATTGATAACTTGTTTATAACATAATTTGTAAATACTCTTTGCAATGGTGTTAAATTTGTATGTCGATGTACTAATGCCAGTAATGTGATTGTAATTTTTACAGAAAGATCTTAACAGCATATATATTCTTTGGGACTTCCATGTCCCTAAGAGTTGTATGCATGTTAATATATGAGCACAAAATTGTGTTGTCAGATAGAAGTGAAAATAGCCATTATTAGGATAGTTAATATTACTAGACTTCTGAAACTGAATGTTCTCTGCTTGGAGCGTTGGACAAATTTGTCAGGTTTCCTTATGGAAGTTACAAAGGAGTTTTTTATTTGCAAAGAAAGACTATGTCGCCAATCCTCCAAGTTTTGTATATCTCTATCATTGTCATTGTTTTGTGTGTATTAGAATAATTACAGGGTGTATATGCGTTTGCAGGGCCGTAGCGAAGGGAGGGAGTTTACAGGTCTGAACCCCACTCCGAAATGAACATTTATTGTAAAATTATGACTTTCTGTGACATTTTCTTGAAAAAAAACCGTTTGGAAGATGAAAACCTCTAAATGAAATTGTGAAAAATATTTTAAGTCATCCCCCCCCCCAAACGAAATTCTGGCACGGGCCTGTGTGTTTGCTTGTGTTTGTGTAGTTGCAGTATGTTTTTTGGCAATTTCTGTGTATGCTTATATTTCTGTCTCTATTGTATGTATATGTTTATATGCGTTTACCTGTATGTATCATGTTTGGTGCCTCTTGTGCTTACAGTGTATACATCGCGACTTGGCTGCACGCAATGTATTGGTGATGGAAAATTTTGTGCTGAAAATTGCTGACTTTGGTCTGACAAGAAATATCCCCAACACAGACTACTACAAGAAAACGACGGATGTAAGTCATCGGCTTTACACTATTGCTTTGGTCTTCATCCTATTAGCCAAACTATATCTATCAACACGATATCCTGGTTAAAGCATTATATCAAATATACTGTCTTGAAATATCAATAAGTTGACTTTATTTAAGTATTGCAGCATCTTCGTGCCAATGATTGTATGCAGTAAAGGATTGAACAGCCGCAGGTTTATTTATAGACAAGATCATTTTTGAATAATCATATTTTTAACATGATCATATTCCTATAATCATATTTGTTGTAAGTAGTAAGTTAAAAGATTTTGGACAGTGCAGCTGTAGCACACTGTAGCAGCTATGGCTATGGCAGTATAGCTGTACCAGCAATGGCCAAAGCCTGGCTTGGTAAGTTGGTAACTTTTAGTAAGAATTTGTGTTTTACATTTTAGGGTCGATTGCCTGTCAAATGGATGGCAACTGAAGCGCTATTCGACCGGAAGTACACGATTAAAAGTGATGTGTAAGTAACAGTTTGTTGCAAAAATTGACCTGGTACACATGTTCATTAATTTAAATAGTGCATACCTGTTGCTAAGTAGTGCTTTGTATAAGTGATGACATCATGGAATAATTCGATTTGATGCTAATGTTTTAAGGTTTGGTTTGAATGGTCTTCATTTCTGTGTCTCCTTTAACGAGATTAAATAGTTGGCAGTATGATGTTGTAACTTTTCAAAATGCACTAATTTTCCAGATACATTGAAAATTAATTAAAATAATTGTTATTTAATTAATTTGTTAATTAATTTATGATACGAATCCATAGAAATGTACTACACATAAATATCTGCGCTTTATCATCTGATTAATGGCTGATATATAATATATTTACTATATAAGCTTGATTTTAATTTAGTTGCTTTACATTTTGTTTTGTTTAGGTGGTCATTTGGTGTACTGTTGTGGGAGATATTTACTTTGGGAGGAAATCCGTATCCTTCTGTACCAGTCGAGAAACTCTTTGAGTTACTTCGCGAAGGACATCGCATGGACCGACCTCCCTATGCTTCACTTGAAATGTAACTTGTGCACTCATTTCACTGTGCTTATGCATCATTTCTGTACTTTATTTTTAAGCATATGTTGCAATATCTTGCATGTCACAAATCTCTTTTGGACTGAGTTGTCTACGTAATTTTTCTCGAGGTTGTTGGACATCCTACAAACATTGTAGATGATTCTTGTGGATGTGACTCCAGAAAATACTGTTCTTTTCTTTTCTCAATCCAGCACAGGATTTCTAACAATACTGAAAAGATTTAGATATTCTTAAAACCTACGCTGTGTTAAATGTCAAAGTCTGTACATTTCAAATCACTTATCGCCTTACTATACAGGATAAACTCTTATTAATTTTTTTATTTACTTCTTATAATTTAGATGTGCGGAAACGCGGTTTTGTTGGTTTAATGAACATTTAACAAATTGAACAATGTACACATGATTCTAATGAGTTTTTTAATATTGAATGTGTCAAGATTGCTGTTGATCAGTTTTGTTGATCACTAATATTTTGTATGCTTTTTAATTGATGAATTTTGAATGCTTTAGAAGCAGCATCCTGCTTAATTTCTAAATTGTGTATGCTTTAGAAACAACATTCTGCTTGTTTGCTGAGTTTTGTATACTTTAGAAACAGCATCCTGCTTGATTGGTGAGTTTTGTATGTATAGATACCACATCATGCTTGACTGCTGGCATCAGGAACCTTCGCAACGTCCGTCTTTCTCTGAGCTGGTTCACACACTTGATCGCATGCTCTCACTCACCAGTAGCGAGGTAACAATTGCCGGTAGGCATTTATACCTTTGGCACTTATACTTTAATAACTTATTCCTTAGGCACTTTTATCAGGCACTTACCTTAGGCATTTATACCTGAGATACTTTATATCTAAGGCATATATATCTTAGGTACTTGTACCTTAGGAACATACCATAGTCAATTATACCTGAGACACTTTATACATTAGGCACTTACACCTTATTCTTTTATACCTTAGGCATTTATATCTTATACACTTATACAATAAGCACATTCTTTTGGCACATACATTAGGCACTTTTACCTATACTGGCATTTATTGCAAAATTTCAGCAACAAATTATATTACCATGTTGTTTGTAGGATTATCTGGACTTGGAATCGTCACTGGAGAGTCCAACTTGTTCTGGAACAACTGACAGCCAGTATTCCTCGATGTCGGCTAGCAGCGAGGAATGAGATTCACTTGAAATCATAACACTACGTGGGTCCGAGGAGTTGGAAAGATTTTCACATGGATCATGTTCATACCACCAGAGTATCAGTTTTGAAAGTACAAGCTGTGAATTTGTATCAAATCGTTTGTTGGTTTGATAAATTCTACTCTATGTGGAAATTTAATACTTTCGACTTCATTATTGTCTGAAAATCAGACATTTTTTCCAGTGTATAAGAAAATTTGCATTCATCAAAATTAATTAATAGTTATTCAAAATTTATTTTTTTGCCTTCAAATTAATTGATTATTTGTCTGAATATGAAATCACTAAACTTAAAATATTATGATTATAAAGTATTGAAATTTTACTTTTATTACCGTATATTAAATCATTAGCCTATGGATTGCAATTGTTTGTAACTATGTTACTGCCTAGCTTTGAGTTTTTCGCAGGAATACAGTAAATGTTTTAAATTGTGATTTTTCGATTTGCATGAAACTCAAGTTGTTTTCTGAAACAGATTCAGAAAAAAACACGTAAATTTGCTACTTATTGTTTCAAAAATGTTTATTTTAAGATCTAGTTTTAGCGCTACAAATAACATGGCGGCTAATATTTCCTTAATAATCATGTATTCAAAGCAATAACTTTATTGTATTACTGTACTATGTATGTTTTTGCAGTTGTATATTTTTATTCTACACATATTCATATTGTGTACACATATCTCTTTTGCATCGATTGTCGTAATTAGTGCCAGCATTGATCTTAACGTTTAACAGTGCCTCATTATGGACTGCCTCGTTATACACTGTGCCTCAGCGTGGAGGCAGTGCCTCGTTATACACTGTGCCTCAGTGTGGAGGCAGTGCCTCGTTGTATTTGTACCTCGTTGTGAAATTGTGCCTCCTGTTGGTTGCTATACATTGTCTGTGATCAACAGTCTGTATTAGTTATGATCTATGTACGTTTACTTTGTGACAGTTCATGACCTATTTTCGTGAAAGGGTTTGAAATGTGTGTTCACTATTATTGAGATGAAAATGTGGTCACTCTCAGCGATCATCTTTGTGTAAATTATTGATCTAATTATTCAAACAAAACGTTGAAGGTGATTAAACCCTAACCCCCAAAAATAATAATAAATTAAAAATAAAATTCGAACTGTAGTCTTGAATCTCAGTTCTTTTTTGTATACTGAAATCATAGAAAAAGAGTGATATTTGAATTCTCATTTTATCGATTTGTGCTGAACATTTATAATTCATTATCATCGCACTTTACTACTCGCTTTCGCAAGATGTCTGTACTGAGCACGAGCATGTTCTCAAATAATGTCCACGAGGGCTTATTATGACTTGATTATTTGACGGCCACATGCCCTTGCTGACACCCACCCGTACCTGGAATGGGCGATTTGTCTTCCTCACAGAAAATTATTCTGCTCTTTTATCTGGTAGTGGCAGCAAGCACATGCTAACCCAATCACCTCAAAGAACCAAAAACCAGATTGTAGTAGCCTACACTCATGCTGCGGCTCTGAGCAGACAAATAATTATTACTATTGTTGTACCGTACTATGTGAAATTGACCAAGAACGTATGATGCCTTAATAATTGATGTATATATTGTTTTGCATGCGTTAATAATTTTATATTTCGTGTATAATGATTTGAAAATGATCTGAAATACTCTTTTACTCTGCCCTGCAGTAAATAACAGCCTACATTTAAGCGATTTTCCATATTTAGACGAATCTGTCCATCAATGTAAGAACTATTTAGCAAATTACATTTGCTGTTCAGTTTATATTATATTTTCTATTTAAATTCAATTGGTTTTAATGATGGTTATATATATTTTAGCAGCGCAGTGTAAAGCACAGTTATTGTCTAGATATTTAAGCATGTATATTTATGTAAACTATCATGTTATACTAATCTGAAAACGATTGTACATAGTGTTGTTGTTAGTCAAGCCACTAGTCACAAAGTTATTGACTGGTATTATGTAGATTATTTCTCTCTCTCTTTCTCTCTCTCTCTCTCTCTCTCTCTCTCTCTCTCTCTCTCTCTTTCTCCCGAGATCTCTCATTCTCCTCTTTCTCTGTAAAATACTTTTGTAAATTAACAGAGCATGTGTGTGTGTAAAGAATAGCCAATGTCATTGTAACCTCTCTATAGCAGTGTTTAATTTGTTAAAATAAAAGATACACAACGCCTAGGTAGAGAAAAATATTGATAGGGAAATCGATGTGTGGTGTTTCATTATCTATGAGCTAGAGTAAGTAAATTGTGATATTGTGGAGTTCTATTAAGTTAATAACATATCTCTTTTTTGTCCTTTGTAATTGATACAAAGTTGAGGTGGCTGAGTCTTGTGGCCAGAAAGAAAGACGATGGCTGGGTTTAAGCGCCCGAGCAGTCACACGTGTATTACATGTGATCGTCTAGACTTGGATAGAGCACAAGTAGACAGATAGACAGAGGTAAGAAATTATCCAGTTATTGTGGAAAAGGACTTACCTAGACATGTCTGATTAATTTTAATAGGGGAGACTGACGTTTAATAAAGATGGTGCCTTTGTAGATAGTTAACATTTTGCATTTGTTGTAAATTTGTTTATTATAATATCAATATTCATATCTTTTGTTCTCTTTCTTTGAATTGCATGTCTATAAAGTGGGCTACTGTGTAAATAATATATCAGTTTATGCTGCGTACCTGTTTAGTTTGTAATAAGTTTTGCGTGGAAGTTATGTAAAGAGTCAGTTGAAAGTTATAAACTTAAAAATAATTTTTATTACCTTAGTCGAGCAGATGTCGGCTACTCCATCCCTTGCATTAATCTTGTTTTAATTTCGTTTTAATGGTAATTTTAGACTTTTTTGTTCAGGTTTATTCCAAATGAGTTGGTATATTGTCTTAATCCCGACATAGCTAAATTAAATGAGTTTTGTTCTATGTATTGACATTAAGAAATTGCCATACCTATGTAATAATGTGAAAAATGACGCACCGTTCGCTGCTGTATTTTATTAAAGATAAAAGGTGGATTGTTTTTTTCCCTTCTGTCAGCTGTGCAAAACGTCTTGTTGATTCAGTTTCAATCGAAATTAAAAGCATATTCTCTGATCTGAAGTAAATTATATTTCAAATGATCTCTGTTAGAATATAAGCCTTAAAATTTGAGAATGTATAGGATTGCACCGGAGTTGGCTATTGTCTTTAGTTATCGTTAAAACATTTATCTCTTGTGTTTCTTGTATAATTATAGAAATGATCTCTCAGTGGAGGATTTTATTGATTGAACGAGAGGTCGATAGCCCCCCCCCCGTCGCCCTGAATTGTTTCTTATTCAATCCATCTTTGAGAAATCTGACCCATGTCCTAGCTTGAAATCAACTTTTCCCTAATCTGCCCCCCCCCCCTCTTAAAATTATGTGTCCGCCACTGACAGAACTTTTATTTGTATTCATTTAATTTAGCAATGTAATTTATTGCTGTCACGTTCACTTGAATTAC
>JAQFYQ010002878.1:0-11222 GCA_034694885.1 Buchholzia appendiculata
TGATAATGATAATGATGATAATGATTTTGCTTGCATTTGATCTTTTTCGTTGTCTGCTTGATCATTTCCTTACTAACCAAGTCAAGCGTCAATTCAGAAATGGTACTTGACTTGTGGCAAAAGAGCTATACGATTGTGCCACTTCCAAGACGATGTCTCGTGTTGATAAATCATATCCAATTACTAATTCAAATGGTGAATTATCTAATCTTTAAATGACTGTGCTTTGAACTGGCCAGTTGTCGCTGCGAAGCTCTCGTTCTATATATCGTGCATTCATTACTGTCGTTTATCTGAATTGGTTGGTAATTGTAGCAGTTTTTCTATCTTTATAATGATATGAAAGCTTGTGCTGTGAAAGCTAATGCAATGAAAGCTAAGGCTATATAATCTAATGCTGTAAAAGCTAATGCTATTCAATCTAATGCTCTAAAGCTAGTGCTGTGAAAGTCAATGCTATGAAAGCTAGTGCTGTGAAATCTAATGCTATGAAAGCTAATGCTATGAAAGATGATGCTGTGAAAGCTAATACTATGAATGGATTATGTTGATTACAGCACATGCCTATCCCGACTCCGGTGAACTGCCATATTCCAGCGGAGTTGTTTGGTGACGCCGTTGGTGTTCTCGAGTTTCTCAAGTGTTTCAAGCCGTTGTTTGAGCTTGAACTGCCGGATGACATATCCATAGGTAGTTTTCTGTCCTAATGCTTCTTTATTCTGGCTATACTCTTCTGTATATATCTGTATTTTTGTTTTTTACAATTCTTTTGTGCATTCTTACACACATGAATAGTGTATTGTATAGTGGAACTCTGGTACCGCTGCAATATGTATTTGAAAGTGAAGTATAATAAACATCAATGCATCTGCTAATAAAGTTGCAGTCAACTCTGCTCCAGGCTTTTAACCAAGTCAGTAAGATCTTGATTAAAAGCGTATATGTGTGTACATTGTATACAGTATGAGTGAGCTGTGAATCTATTGTTATGATAAGCTTCTATTTTATGAACAATGTTTGAGATAAATTTTAAGCCAACCTGTGCCTGCTCCGTAGGGTAGTGTGGTAATGGGTTGGAAAAAGTCAGCGGGGGTGGGGGGTGGTGGTAATGGGGATCCATTTCCAACCTGATGTCACTCTCTAGTCACAGCCAACATATTCAGGTCGGAGTTGCCGGATAAGTCAGTCAGAAGCGCTTTCGCCTCGCAGTAGAAAGGTTGAGAGTTTGACTTTCTGCTGCGGTTGATTGTTTTCGATGGTAAACCTGGTCAAATTGTCAACGCTCCTTTGCCTGTACGGAAAGGATCTTTATCTGCCAACCCGTGCTCATATGGCCTAGTGGATCGGTAGTAGAAGTCAAGCGTAGTAATAATGACAAGTAATCATCGCTTGGACCTGCCTTCAGGCAGAATACTGTCATCATCATCATCATCATCATGGTTTAATGCTGAAGTTATACTCTTGACACTGATTGTTTTAGATGCTCTGTGCAAGTCGTTGACGGACAACGAAACCGACGGACTGTTTTCTGAGTTGGTCCAGCAGCTACTGGCCGCAGTCTTTCGTCTTCAGGATGAACGGACAAGTGATGAAAGTGACAGCAAAGGTAGCAAGGCTTAGTGGTACATTATGTTTTAAAAAGCAGAACGATGGTAGTTTGTGCAAGTACATGACTACATGTAATTGCAGTTTGTGTAGTGATTTGTATCATAGATTTTGAATGCTCGTGATTTATATGATTTGTATGCTTATGATTTGTCTGAGCCGCACGCTTTTTGGAGTTGAGATCGATTCATATATGTGTTGTAGATATTTATTATTTGATTTTACACATTCCAGGAATCTACATTTTTGTAATACTCTCATGATTTGTATCTAAATAAGCCATGATGGCATAGCATAACAAAATGTGACGATGTAAAAAAACACTCTGAGGTTAAATTAAGTGACAATTCTTTAATTACTACTGTGTGAATAATTTTATTTGAAGAAGTTGTTTATGTTAGAATTGAAAGTTCAAGATATGTACATTTGCATGTAAATGTTTTAGATATGTCGAGTGCATTTGATGCGTATGAAGATGTGTCATTGAAGAAACTGGTAAAGGCAGCAACGGCAGACGCTCGGCTCCCAATGCTAACATTCGGTAGGTTTAATTTATTACGGATTAAGTAAACATTTGAACATTTTTAAAATCCTTTTGTTGAATATTTACACATAATTAATTGTATTGGTTCTTGCAGCATTGTAGTTTTTGGCAGTGAAGGAAGAATTGAAAAGGACAGGCTGTTATTTTTTGAAGCGACTTGGTTATGATTTGCTTAAAGATACTGTATTTTATTTGACAGTTATGAGTAATTTCATCTGTTATGCGATTTATCTTGTATCACTCCGTTTGAATATTATTCTGTTTTATAAAAAGTTTTAGCAAATTGATGAACAACATACTGCTGATTTATATTCAACTGAGATTCTGTGATTGCGTTACTGTAGGCTCCTCCCTGCAGCAGCTTCAGATCGACGAGTTTTCGCTCACTGAAATCCTTCGACTTCACTTTCTCTCTTCCGGTGCAGTTAATCGATCAAATTTAAAGTTCGACTACCAACGGCGTGGGGGCTTCACGTCTCGTGATGATCCTGGCCTGTATCTGCGTCGATCTGAAGTGTCGCTTCTCGAGGCTCTTTCTGACACCAGTCTATTTGATCTTCCCCCAGGTGAGAAATCTCTTTCTGACACCAGTCTATTTGATCTTCCACCAGGTGAGCAATCTCTTTCTGACACCAGTCTATTTGATCTTCCACTAGGTGAGACATCTCTTTCTGATACCAGTCTATTTGATCTTCCACCAGGTGAGAACTCCCTTGACTAGCTAATAATTTTAATATTGCAATGATTGTACTCTGACATTATCATCGGCAGTTAAATACCGTTCTTTTCTGGTAGATATCTTTTCACTTGTATATTGTAATAGATGTAAAGTTGTATATTATAATACACAAATGTGACAATTGGTGTATGAAAAATAACTTGACACAACTTGCAACAAACAACTGAACAGCTTGCAATAAACTTGTTGTTAGGTCTATCACAAAATGATCTAAGTGAAACTATTCAGATCGTCTTTGTATGAAGTTGAATAAACTGTCTTAAGGTTATTAAGGTTAAGGTTACCTTGTAACTCATCAAAGTCACTAGTAAGTCATTATGAGAAGGTCATTAGTAAGTCTTAGTAAAGTCTAAAATTTATTTATAAATTCAACGATTGATTGAATCCGTTTACTATATGGATAAATTGCTGGTTTAGGAGATAAGCTGAAGATAGTCAATACGCTGATACAGCAGTTGCTGACGTACGCGTCTAGTCGAGATTTCATCGAAGATAACTTTGATCGACTGAAGCAAGCACAAAAAGATCTGCGTAATCATCAGCTCAATGTCTCTAAACGAGAGCGCGATGAGAACTTCTACTGGTACCACTCAACCGATTAGTTATTGTGCTGATAGTAAATTTTACTTGTTATTATGATGCTAAGACCCGGTTATTATAATATCGTGTGCTGCCTATTAAATCTCCATGTAGATATATTTGCATGTCTCATGTTTTGAAGTCTTGGAGAGACCACAAGAAAATTTCTGTATTGGGACCAGAGAGTTGATGTGGTAGTGCATAGTCGTGTTGATCAACAGTGATACTTGTGTGTATTTCACTTCCGTGTTAGGTTTAATGATGCAACGGTTAAGATCGAATTCCTTCATTGACACCAGAAATCTAACTGCTTGTTTTAGTCTCGTACGTCTCAGAACATGATGAAAGTATTGTGATGACTAGTATTACAGCTGGGTCTGTTGATATTTTAACTCTTCTTTATTAACAAGTGAATATTGTGTGTGATATGCTGAATCATTTTTAATAGTTAAGTTTTCAAATTACAATTTTCAGTAGGAATACTCATTTGAATAGATAATTAATTATAGCTTTATTCGATAATCGGCTGTAGTACTTTGTATAGCTCTATGAAAGACAAACAGGTGGGAATGAACTATCGCTGCATGCCCTTTTCTGAAAATTTTGTTTATGATCGTATTTTCAGGCTGAAGAAGAAAATGGAAGCAGACAAGAATTCTGACGGAACAGCTCCGGTTTTAAATGGAAACATAGTTGATAGGTTTGTACTGAGTGCGTTTGCAATATAATGGTATTTATTTACAATAGAAATTATTCTGATTTAAGAAGTAAGTTGCTGTTGAAATTATAATTACAGGCTGTTTCAGTGAATCGATGTGGCCTTAGACTGTGGCAGTGCCAGGTGAAATTGGGGACACTTAAATTTTGCTTTTAATTTGTAGAAAGGGGCTTATTTATTGCTAATTTATCATCTCACGATCACTTTGATTTAAATTTCATTTAAACTTTTTAAAATTTGATTTAAACTTTTTCTTGTTTTTTTTATGACCCGACTGTTGAACATTGTTATTAGCGTAGAATGCTCACTCTGTATTTATTACTGTATTTTTTAGAGACAAGCTGTACTGTTCTGTGGTCATCACGGCTCTTAAGGAAGATGACGAGGTATTGTCGGGGAAGAAATCGAAACGAGCGAGGCGTAACGAGCCGACGGACCGTGACTTCGAGGTGATGCCGACTGAGAATCTTGATTGGGACAAGATTGCTCCGGATGAGCGAGCACGTATGAAGGAGTGGCAGGTGCGACGTGAGACGGAGCTTATGGAGCTCGTAGCCGAGCTTCAGAACATCAACTCGTGCCCACTCGGACGTGACCGAACGTTTCGTCGGTTCTGGGTATTTAACAGCATTCCTGGTCTGTTTGTCGAGGACCACGATGAGACCGTGCCTGACGACTACTTTGAGTCGTCCATAGACGCTGACTCGAAGCTGGTTAATGGAAACGTATCGACAAGCAGTGATAAGGAGAATATTTCTGACAGTCCTACTGTGAAGGGTAGCTCTGAGCGAGAGAGTGACTCAGCTGCGGTAGATGCCGATGATAAATTAACAGTCAAGTTGCAGAGTGTATCCGAGCAGATTGCGGCGCGCAACAGAACTCGGTGGGCATTCTTTGCCACATCTGATGAACTTGATGCTCTGATAAGTTCGCTCAACACGCGTGGTTTCCGAGAGGGCCCACTAAGGACGGCTCTCTGTGAACAACGGGACCGGCTAGTGCGCTGGATTACACGGTGCGACGCAAAGTCTTTAGCATCGACAAATCTGTCATCACTACAACAGCAGCAGGCCAAGGAGCAGCAGCAGCGTGGGAAGGGCAAGGGAGGCAAGCAGCAGCAGCAGCAGAGTAAGACTAGGTACGGGTCGGGCCAGGAGTGTCTGGAGATGAATCTGCGCGAGATGCTGCTGGATCTCGAGGAGCGAGTGTACAGCGGCAGTCTGGGCGCGCTGAAGGTAAGCATGCTTTCTACACATAGAGTTTAATCATAATTATTGTCACCTGTTGATAAGTTTACTCTTTGCTTTGCAAGATGTCTGTGCTGAGCACAGGTATGGAGTTTGACTAATGACCATGAGCGCTCTTTATGGCTGGATTTTTATGACCGCGTGCCCTGGTTGATGCTAGTTATTTATTTTCCTCATTGTCTGAAGAAATTGTGAAGAAATTGTCTTCAGGCAGTTAGTCTGCTCAGTGATTTGGGAGTGGTGGCAGGCACAAGCTTACCCACCGCCTGAAGAAAACAGAATGCAGCATCATTATTGGAGGTAATTTCTTGTTTCTGCAATAATCTGGTATTTGACTGTGAAGTATAAAAATGCTCTGTGTTGCGATGTCAGTATTAGCATGTGCTGGGAACCAATGCTGTTTTGTAGCTAAATCATCATTTCATGTAAATCATCTGTTTGCACTACTGCATACTTGTTGCATTCTTTCACATACTTAATGGCAGTGTTGGACTGTTGGTGCTGGAAGGGTAAAAATCTTAAACTATTTTCTTTGTGAAATTCAAACTGTTAGTATGAGGAACAGTTACTCTTATCGACTTGATCCACTGAGATGATCAACTTGATATATATTCAACTCGGGAATAGCTTCAGTTTGTGCTGACTGTTTTTTTAAATGGCTTATGGTGAATCTAACAAAATGAGTTAGAAAATTATAGAGACTGCGGTTATTTTTTCAGAATGTTAACCGAAATGAATGGCGTCAAGCGATTGAAGACGGCCGGTATTGCCTTGATCTGGTCAATGGCAGTGGGCATGATACAGGCAACACAGCTTCGTCGGCATTAAGGTTCGTTGTAATGTCATCCCTGAAAGAATTTATCTGATGAAAATTGTTGAGCTCGCAAAGTCAAATTCGTCTTTCTGTACTATTTTGTCATTTATCCTGATCTCCTTTGCTATAATGGAATCAGTCCAGAATTGGTCAGAGTGGTGCTACCCTGATAGCGTATTAGCTGCAACAAAAGTTCTATCTTACAATTCTGTCAAATTCTCGAGTTTAAATCCAGCAGTTGCAGTTCTCTGTGTATTGATGCGAGATCTATAACATTTTACGTTGATTTGACCCGAACCATCTCGGACTTTGTGCAACGTGTTTTATCGGTGGACTGACTATTAAAGGTACTGAAGGTATAGTGTTTACTCAGTTGCTCTGTCAAGCGACCATTAGACTCGATTGATGATTTGGATCATCTACTCATCTACGACTGACTTCCAATAGTGTAATTCAATTATATCTTTACAATTCTGATCTGATTATGTGACCATTTATCTGTATTGACTGCAGCTCATTTATCTGACTGAGAACCAATATATTGAGCATTGAGAAATTTGTTGCATTAGGCCTATAGAATTTACAGGATTTTAAATCAATGAGTTACAATAGTACTGCCCGTATGATTGCTCAGTAAATTATTATGTCCTTAATCTCGAATTGAACCAGGCTAATCTAAATTTTATAGATTTCTTTTTTTAATCAATGACCTTTAGTAGCTTTAATCAATTATAGCAATTGAATACAATCTGTATAGTTGTATTTTTATTATCTGTTGGTGTAATTTTGACTGCTCTATTTGTTTTGCCTATTATAGGCCCGACTCTTTTCCTCCCTATCCCGACTGGTATTGCTTAGATTACAGCGAATGTTTTGTCTCACCTCTTCTATAGGTCCGACGTGACGAGCGAGAAGACAGAGCACGAATCGGAGACCCTGTCGCTTGCAGTACGAGGACTCGCCAGACTGCTGCTGCAGATTGAACAGATGCTCGATGCCCGGTACATGAATCAGCCTCTAGGTGAAGACGTGGGAACAAAGAAGGCGAAGCAGAAAGCTCACATCGCAGCCGTGTTGGGAAACAAATCTCAGGTGTCGTCTGATGACGATGACGACGGTACGTGGGATTTGATATCTTGTCGATGCTATTCTAGAGCTCTTGTTTATTTATCAAAATGTAAAGAAAAAAGAATTGTCTTTATTTTACTTTAAATTTATGTTTTTTTGCTCTAAAGAGTGTTCATGATAGTACTTGTACAGTAGTATGCAGCTATGCAGTTGACCAGTGCATTAAATTAAATGCACTGTGATAAAACATTTGCTATTGTTTCCTTAGTGGGCATCAGTGAGGTCTTATAATTATGTGTCAAGTCTGGAATGACTAGCAGGGAAACACCAAGGCTTTCAAGTCTTGAATGACTATCATTTGAATACCAAGGCGTTCAGGTCGTGAAGGACTAACAGAGGAATATCAAGGCGTTCAGTTGAGCAGGCTGTGGGAAATGAGTTCGCAGGGAGCAAATAGTGTAAACACTAAGCTTTCATTAAACCACAGTTTTTCTAACTCAGTATGTGACAATTCTTGAAATGTATCCGTGAATCGTTGTAGTTATGCACGCAATAAAGTGATGTTATTTACAGATAACATTATCGTAGGAATCATACTTACTTTCTGTAGAACATCAGTCTATGCCCCTCTTGTCAACTGTTGCATTGTTGCAGGTAGCGAGAGTGGGGACGAAGACGGTAAAGCGTCGAAACCCCGTTCAGTGCTAGAGCGTTGGAGAGACTCGCTTCTGTCGTGCACTAGCCTGTCTCAGATCTTTGTGCACCTCGCTGTGCTAGACTCAAGCATAGCCTGGTCTAAGTCGGCATTGTTCGCTCGCTGTAGGATTTGTAGACGCAAGGGCGACGGTGAACGCATGCTTCTCTGTGACGGATGTGATAGAGGACATCACATGTACTGCCTTAAACCTCCAGTCAAGGTGAGCTTGCTGCCTTGAGCTCTTGTTAGATTTGTTTTCAATTTTAAAGTTGAAGTTCAAAGAGTGCAGTATTTTCTTGTTGTGTAATGTACAAATTTGACATTTTTATTTTGGAAACTGATTTTTTAAAATTAACAACTAAACAAATACAGATAATTATATATAGTTTAATATGAGATTATGTGATTATCTTTAGAGTGACCGAATAGGTCAGTCGTTAGCGTTCACGCCTCGCAGTGAAGAGGTAGAGGGTTTGCCTCTGCAACGACTGATTGTGTTCAATAGCAAACCTGGGCAAATTGTTAACACTCCATTGCCTGTATGGGAAGGACCTTTTGCCGCCCACTCGTGCTCATCTGGCCTAGTGGATCGGTGGTTTAGTCATGCGTAGTAATACGTAAGACAAATAACCATCGCCAGGACCTGTCAGCGGACAGAGCACTATCATATATATATATATATATATATACATAATGAAATGATATATTCATAATATTTTGCATATTATGAAATGTGAATGCTTCGTGTAGCTTCTGGAAGTCGCTTGGATTGTACACAAATTCTTCTTTCCGTCTCTCTGCTTTCTACTCGTTCCAGAATTGCGAGGTAGTCCCACACTTTGTCGTCAAGTCACCAACAGCAGTGGCAGGACAACTTCTGTTGGAAGAAGTAACCTTGGTGAAACTTCGCTGCTTCTTCGAACCAAGAGGACTGTAACAAAGTCAGAGACGCTGGACAGCACAAGATTACTGCAATAATACTGAATCATATGTGATCCTTTAGTTTACAGACAATATGCTCGGTTTAGTGCTTCTGTTGCTCAATATGATTCAAGCTATTGTCATTAGTACAGTAAGTGCTTTGTAGTAGTAAAGTAGAAGAAGATAGAAAGATATTTTATATAGCTTTGAAGTATTGGGTGTTAAAATGATAATGTGGAAAAAATAAGAGAATTTCTATTGCGATCATTATTGAAATAAAAACCTGGTATTTATCCATAAACATCCCCTTCAGCTTATAAAGTTCACAACTGATTGTTTTGGGAAAGAAATCGTGAAGTTTTCAATTACACACTTATGTTATTGGTTATCTTTGGGCGCCTTTAAGTTACTAAGTTTACTTAATCACCTGGTAGGCCTACGGTCCGGTCAATAATGTCCCCTGGCAATTGTGCACACTACCCTCCGTCATTTGATACGATCTAGTGACAGAGCATCGATTCGCCATTTACCAGTATCAATTACACTATGACAATCTGATGTCTTCGCAGATTTGTTTAGATATCTCTTCGCAGAAATATCTTTCATATTATTAGTTGTCTCGGGTCGGTTCGGGTCGGGTGAGAGAGTCCGTGGGTCGGGTCGAGTTCAATAAGAGTGACCCACGTCCAACTCGCTGTTATCGTTGAATACTGATGAGAACAAAATCAATATCGTGATATCAATAAAATGTGATACTGTTCGTTAAAAATATAACCAGGGAATTCAAAAATCTAGCTATAATCAGGGGATTCTCCAATTCAAACATTACCAGGGGCTTCTCCGATCCCAATATAACCAGGAACTTTTCCAATCAAAATTTAACTGGGGGATTCTCCAATCCAAATATAACCAGAGGTTTCTCAAATTCCAATTCCTATTGAGCAATTAGTGTCGAAGAAACAATGAGCTAAACAAATTTCCGATGTTTTTGAGAAGGCTGTATGCTGGGAGACTGCTTCACAGGATGAGTCCAGATTTCCGATCCAGACATTTCAAGACAGGATTTAATTGCGTCCAATAACTTCATTCTAAAGACAGTTTATTTCAGGATATAATGTGAGCTAATATAAATTCAGAATATAATGTGAGACATTTATCTTATATTATCTCCTTAAATAGCTGCTTTTCCGACTTATACATATAGCATGTACATATATACAATGTTTATTATATACAACATACAATGATAGCACACAATATACAAATTGTATAAAATCGCATCTGTTTCTCCTTTGTAAATGGACAAATTACAGTAAAGCAGATGGTAAAAATGTTATGATCTAGATTAATAAATATTAACTCAACTGTAGTAAATAATCTGAATAAATACGCTGTAGAGTTATGACATGGATGCGAGACAAAAGCATACTTGAATTCAAAACCGATCAGAGATAAGAGTCTCGTTTCCATCACGTTGTGGAAACTGGAATTATTTTATAGTCTGCGTACGTTGTTGATTTAAGCCGTAAAATTAGTTTCATGTGTATAAAATAGATAACAAAGTCATTTTTCGTTGGGTAAATCTATAGAATATTTAATTCTTACTGAGACCTGACTTGGGCTTTACCGGGGTCCTTCGACAACAAGTTTTTTATTGAACATTCAATGCAATGCAATTCATTCTACAATGCAGACAATTTTATTGAAAATTGTCATGCAAGCTCAGAAATTGAAATCTTAACGGCTGACATTTTCTATTATCATCGTTGGTAACATTTTTAATAAATGCTCAATGTCTTTCCATTAGCTTTCTTTCATGCTCGCCGAAATTATGTCAACAATCTTCTACTTTGTACTCTGGAATAATTTAGGCAATTAACAAATTACCGAATACTTTCAAAGAAAAAACGCGGGGGTTCCGCCAATTGCAATAACTCAAAAACTTTTTACCGAATCGGTAGACCTAATGTTGACTAGGCTACTAATTTGAAATATCTGGAGGTGACTTTATGCAAGCCAGTTAGGCCTATGTCATGATTCGCGGCATCTTAACTTCTCGAATTAACGCACATTGTTAAAGCATATCCTAAACATTTACGGGATTGTCGTTGTCAAAAGATTTATTCTCCACCCCACCGATAGGTGTCTTGCTGTCCAGTCCGTTTATATACGTGACGTCATCATCCACTGACGTCTCAACGACATCTTTATTATCATCTTCCTGACCGCTGCTCGCCACGGCGTTGTCATGACAACACTTCCACCAGCTTCCGGTAGTATCCGGACCGTC
>JAQFYQ010002879.1:0-11221 GCA_034694885.1 Buchholzia appendiculata
TATAGTTGAACCACATGTTGCAGAATTTTTGCAGCTTTCTTTGCCACATTGAATTTGGGGGAGGGTGGGGTGGGGGAGAGGAAATACAAAAACAGGTGATGGGAACTCGGGGGGGGGAGTTTGCGTATCACGCCTAGGGGGGGATGGACGCCCCTGGCGCCACCAACAACTGTCGGTATTTTATGCGATATAGATTGTACAATTCAACGAGGTACTGTAGTTCACTGAATGAATTACTTCTTTGTAAAAAGGTCACTATCGAGCTACTTTACGCTCGCTGCATCTTGCGGTTAGTGGTTTGTTTATTCCTGGTGCGTGATTAGTCGAGATATTTAGAAAGGTTGATCATGCTTTACTAGCCTAGTGTAATATTGATATTTTGCTTGACCAAATGAAGCATGGCCCATTGAGGTAATTGAGGAAGTAAAAAGTAAGATAGAGGCCGACCCATTTTTTAGTAAATAGAATACTTAGCTACTGTGAATATGTAAATGTGTCTTAAATGACTACACTTTAATTCAGACAAAACGGCACCAAATTATTTTTTACCATATCTTCTACAAAATTCGACCGATTTGGCTGAACTTTTGAATAACGAATCTAAAATGAAATGTGCTTCAAACAAATGTGAACATGTTACTTATTCTTTTGTGGTTGCTAAGATGCCAGCGGGGAAGTTGATTTTTTTTGTAATCAAACAATAAAAGACAACAGAAGACACAATTTTGATTAAGAATTTGCTACCGCTAAACGATTGCAGCAGTCGTCGATTTGTTGAAAAATTCTCGAATATGGGTTGGAAAAATAATAGTACGATATATTCATACAAATAGTACGATATTATCATGGTACGAGATCTTGCACTGCATCAATTTTCTCTGCTGTGCACATCGAACGCAGTTGCCCGCTGCATGGCCTGCGATCCACACTGTCCGTTGCTTGAATCTTAGACAACAGCTTGTAGCGGCCATTGTTTTCTAACACTCATTGGGGAATTCTTTAATAAATCGATGACTGAGTACTGTGATCTTTCAGCAGTAAAAATTCTTAATCAAAAGTTTGTCTTCTGTTGTGAAAACCATGCCGTTATTGCTTGTATGCAAACAATCACCTTCTCCCCTGACATCTTAGCAACCACTAAAGGATAAGTAACAAGTTCATATTTGTTTGAAAAAAATTCCATATTAGATTCGTAATTCAAAATTTCAGCCAATTCGGCCAAATTTTGTGAAAGATATGGTGAAAAATAATTTGGTGCCTTTTTCTGAATCACAGTGTACTGTACAGTGTATGTGCCGCTGCGAAGATCACTGTGTTCAACTGCATGATTTGAACCTTGAGGTTCAAATTTCGAGGTCAGAATATTTGGAAATGAATTGAAACAGTGTTTTCAAATGCTTTGAATCTAGTCAAATAAAATGTTTTACGGAGAAGAATTAAAAGTCCTTAATAGTGTATGCAGAAGTTGATGGGGGTTGGAGTAAAACTCCAAGTCGGAAACAATTTATAACTTCGAAATGTAATTCAATGTTCACATGTCGTTCAAATGTAATAAAATGTTCACATGTCGTTTCATGCGTGAAAAATATCATTTAGTGAACTGCTTTTCTCATACATAGAAATTAATAATTCTAGTTATTACGAAACGGTTGGTGCATTATCACGGATGAATTGAAACGCTTCAATGCATAGGCATAAACCTTAGATGATACTAACTGTTGATGTTTTCAATGCGTTTGTGACTAAGTTGTATGCCGTTCTATTTCTTCTTGATGACACACAGCGAGAATTTGTTCGTGCCCTGTTCACACAGCGAGAATATGTTTTTACCAGTTACTGCCGGTAAAAACGTCTGGTAAGTGTGTACATAAGACGAAATCATTCTTATAATTAGCAGTGCAAGAACGACAGAAGGAACACAGGTTTTTTCACCGTTTGTGACACCGATGACATCGGCATACGTTGTTATTTTACTTTCAAAAGGAATTGATCGAATGAATACTAAATATAAAACGAAGGTTCACCAAAATTAATCTTTAAATACCAAAAAATACAAACTTATGTGAACCATCAATTATAAATGTAAATGTTTTGCTACAGGCTGAGTACAGTAGAAAGCTAATACAACATAGGCTGGAAGAGTATAATTGTACCAGAATATATGACGATATAATGGTGTTCTTTTATCTCATATTTCATGCTCTCCTTTTCACAATGATTATTACCCCATTATATCCCTAACAATGTGTTTATCCTTTCAATTATCGTTGTTGTGACTGCTTGCATTGATTTTTCACCAATTATGTCGCTACGATTTAATTATGTCGGTCGGTGTTCACATCGGCACTATTTGGTAAACCTGACTGGTTGATGAAAAAGCCGTGCATACCAATTAAAGCGAGATCCAAGCGAGGCAGTTTGATCGAGACGATACAAAACCCTATAAGGGGAGGGAAATAATTGTGACGATAAGTTCAAAAATAACAATATACCCAACAATTGTGAACTGTTTAAGCAAGCACAACATTATTTTTAGAAGTATTGTCAATATCAAATATTGCCTACAATGAAACTTTGTAATTCCGTAATATGCAAAATTATAAACTATGTAACAATTTCTGTTTAAAATACATATCGTAAACAACTGATTTCCATAATTTAACCATTTTCTGGAGAAATCATAGAAATATGGCAAATACGATTATTTCACATATATTAGCATTCCTTATTTAAATATTCACTCCAGCTTTGCTTATATTCAGCTTACATTCGTAAAATACAGTAATGTACTGCAGTTCATTTAGTTGGAATTCGAATCACTATGGAATTCATTTGGTATATGAACGGTCAAGAAATACATAAAAATACAACTGTCAATACTGAATAACTATCATTACCACAGCCATAAAAAATAATATGTTTAGAGTCTCACTGTATTCATATTTATTCTATATGGTACCGGTGTTGACACCGGTGTCGACACCGGCCCTAGACGTTTCAGAATTACGCATTTGTTTAACTCTTATTTCGTTCGTTTTCTTCTTGGCGACCGTACGATTACTTGTTGACACTCTGGGTTTTGTTTTCTCAAAGTGTCTCTGCACGTCCGACGTGACAATTAGAATAACCCAGACTGCGAGAACAGCAAGAGGGAATGATGAAACGACAGCGGCGTACTCTGCTTCTTTACAGTCCAGAAGAATTGTTCGCACAGTCTCTGAATCTAAAATAAGTTTGTATTTGTATTTGTATTTGTATTTAATTCAACGTAATCAAATTCACTTAATCTGTGAATTAGTAATCAAATACGAACGAAGCTGATATTAGTGAAAACTATACATCATTATTTGCAAAGTTAAAAAGGTTTAACAAACACGTTCAACTAGACGGAAACAATAAGAAAGGCCGACGAAGGTAATCTCTATAACACTTGCCTGATAAAGACTGCCATTTAGAACACCGGTGTCATTGAACGCCAAATACAAATAGACAGAAATAACTTACTTTGCAGGTTTGTTTTAGGCACGGCTCTTACTTCCGTATTTACCACAGTGAGACATCCTCTGATCAGAGGATATCTTTAGATTTTTATTCTCGAGTCGTGTGAAATAAAATAAGAAATGGCATTAAATTACATAATGTTGACGTAATTTACAGATTCAATGTTAATACTTACCTCGCAATATCTCAGCGGCCACATGTAGTATATGTACGTCTTGAGCACCAAAATGACCAGCTTCAATAGGACATGCTAAAGGGCGTTGTAAATTTTTTGAGAAACTTGAAGACCTTTGTGGGACAGGGTTAAATTAATATTATAATAATTAAATTGTGTGAAAATAATTTCTGAGTAATTCCATATCAAATGTTTTGAAATCGATCAATGAGTTAAGGAACAGTTCACATTTTAGTGAACCAATCTGAAGTCAAAATTTCACCACAATTTATTACGTTTTGTTTGGGAGGAAATGTTGATTGACAAAGTTCATAATTGTAACGTCTCATTCCATTCTAAATACGCATATTTCATTACTGGTCATTTTGCAACAATTGCATTACAAATCTATCAATGGCTTCACGAGCAACTATAATTTTAGTGAAATTAGCATTAATCGCCCTTAAAGAAAATCACTGTCAAATATTCACCAGTTGACGCATGAGCAGTGGGAGTGGACAATTGCTACTATCTCCTTTTATTTGTGTCCCAGCCCAATTATAGAAAAGTGATGATGATAAGCAAACGATAAGAAAGAGTCATCTGATTAATATATTTTAATTTGTTCCACTGCCTAAAATATATACTTTTCAAATTACGTTTCAAAATTTCATCAATGAACTTTGAAAATGAACGAATATACAATGTAACGTCATTGGAGATAGATTATATTTCTTGAAAGTTGCCTCAATTAATGAAAAATATTTCTAACATGTTTAGTGCTATGAATGTAATGTTTTTACAGACGCAATTAGAACTGATTTGGCCAAACTTTCTATATATTATTGCACACGATAATTAAACATTTTGTTGATCAAAATTTTCTTTAAACTTTTGCGTCGAAAAAGCAAATAATTATGATATTTTGGCTCCTGGTCGTCTCGCTAAAATGTGGTCTGAACTGACCCTCTTGACCGATTCCCAATAGTTTAGCAGAAAATTGTTCAGAAATGATTTGTGCGCAATTTCATGTTTTAAGCTTGGAACAATTAAAGACTTCGTCGCTTCACTTTTTGAGATTAAAATAACAAATCAGTTATTTGCGACCCTTCCATTAATTTGACCCCTGTCCCTGAAGGGTGTCAAATTGTCGGGAATTATTTTATGTTTATTAGCGCGTCCTACTGATGCTGGTCACTTTGGTGTAAAATATATGCATATGGCCTTTTGAAATACTAAAAATATCGCGAGTTAATTATATGAAAAGAATGCATGAAAGACCACATTAATGCTACATCGATTTTTCCATGTTTTTGTTGGCAAATTTAGTACTATTATTTATTGTGAGTTCAATTAGTTACATCTTAGGCTTTATTGCTCGTAAGCATTTAATATAGTTGTCGTCATATAGCTTAATTTCTCTACTTTCATCACTTTTCTTAGAAATTGGCTGCTGATATTTAAATCGAAGACATAAGCATTTTGCTGCGACGATTGCGTAGTATTAACTTCGGTCTCTCGAAGTGCCTTTCATGACGCAGTGATATGAAAATAATATATTAACTTCGTTTTTATTTAATTTCACATTGTCAAAATTACGAAAAAGACAGCTAATGTCTAACCAGAGGATATCTTACTCCTGTAAATACGGACGTAAGACAGGCATTAGTCATTTCAAACAAAGCTCACGCGGAAAGGAAATAATTGAGTAATCTATTTGCGTGCTGAACCGCTATAAAGTTCAGTTGTTAAAAGCTTTTACGGCAGCACGTGCATTAACGAGCGGCTAAAGAATCGATCGATTCAAGCACCCATTCAAAACCCAATACAAGTCCTCGCTTTTGGGAATACCAATACAATAATAAAGAATATCATAACACTGAAAATTATGATGGTGATGAGGCGTGACTTTTACTGAAATGAACTGAGCAGCGCAAGACCTACATGGAAAGATTAGTGGCGCAGACCAATAGTGACCCTAGTAAATGTCGCTAGAAACGGATCAATGTGTTCACTGCTCATGAAGCTTGTGAATGCATCACTCATCAATTTGACTGACATACCTCAATTATCTGAACTTTGAATGCCTTCTTAGTCTATCTCGTTCAAACGATGATCAACGACAAACATCTTACCAGACATGTACGCCTGTGAATAATTGATTATCCTACAAAGTTAAAATCTTACTTTTTAACGGTAGTTTATAAAGAAACGTTGAAACTAACCCACACAGTCCGGTATGGATGGCGTCCAGCGCCCGTACTCGTTACACACGGATTCTATGTATCCAGTATCGGCCATCTGTTCGTCAGCAAATCTCTGTTTAGCTAAACACGTGACGTTGACTGATGTACCAGTCAGTGTATTTGTTGTATTCAACTGTTGGGTCAATAACGGCGGGCATCGTACGGCTAAATATTGATAAACATGAAATGCTAAATATTATTTCAATAACTTCTATTTTTTTCATAATAAATAAGAGGAATAACTAAATCTAATACATTAAACATTGAACTAAGCTTTATTTAACAAAGAATGCTATAAAATCATGTCTAGGTCTTTACACAAAGACGAATGCACAACTATTTCAAATTTATTGTCATTCTACGCATAGAGCAGAATAAATCACTTGTTATTAATAAACCGTAACTGCCTTAACAATAGTTTTTACATGTTAACAATTTAGCCGGTTTCGAGTCCTGATAACGATAATCTGCTTAAATCTATGAAAGTTATGCCAAAAGACAACTAGATACATCAAATCCTGGACTTTCTGTTTCATCTCTTCACTTGCTTGCTTGTTAATTTATTTCAAATCATCTACAAGTTCACATATTATTTAAATGCAAGGAACAATTAAGTATATTTCGGAATAATTTTCGAGGAAAATGCATTGTCGCTTTTCCACATTCGCGCTTCAATCGTGATTTGTGACAACATCATAAAAAACCTGCATAAAGTTGCGTATGATTTTTTTTTAAATTATCCACTGACGGTTCTACTGACCGACCATCACTTCGAAATAAGTCATTGATTTCATAATTTTTTTTCTTTGATATTTGAAACCTTTGAAACTTTATGAAGTGATGTAATGAACACTACCTTTCAAACCGATAAAAATCTGTAATAGGAAAACGATACTGCAGACATGTTATTGAAAATTGGAAGCTGAAAAGACTAATAGTACTTAATAGAACATTTAGAACAATTCAAATTAACATAAATATGTTGTGAATAAAGTAGCTACAATAGAGCTAATAATATCGCGGCGTGCAGTGCTGAGGACGAGAGGTTGTACAACCAGAGAGATCGGGGCTTGATGTGCCGCCTTCACTTGTACACTCAAGATTCCGCAAAATGATCATAATTGGACTGTGCATAAATTGACAGACTAAACATTTAGACTTCGGAGTCATTTCGAAGCATTAACAAAAACATGTGAAATTAATCTCATGGCATTTGTAAATCGTTGTCATACATTTGTGCACTTCGTTGGTGTTGCATGATCATGTCGGTGTTCTTTTTGTTTGTCTAATTTACTGTCAATTACAAAAAGAACAGTGACAACAACAAAAATAATAAAATTTCAGTAAAGTATTGCCGACTTACGTCGACAGTCTTCTATAGATTCCGGCTGCCAGCGTCCCATCAGATCACATGTAATCGTCTTTGTAAATATTTCCGTAGAGAAATAGTACTGCGGGGGGCACGAGAAGGTCATCTCGTTGCCAGTCGTTGTTCGACCCGATGACATCATTAGTTCAGCTATTACTAACGACGTCGGGCGGTGGACACAATGAACTTCTAGAGATAGGAATTTATGTCATAAATATGGATAGTTTGCACCCTATTTATTTTATCTACGTTTTATTACAGTAATGCACCTAGCAACTAGTAAATCATTTATGGACTAATGTGTCATATCTCAATGCACACTGAAATAATAAATTAAGTTATATTACCTTTTCAAGGATAAAATGTCTTCAGTTTTGCAAATATTTTGAATAATAATGGTATTTTTTTAATTGGCATAAAAATAAAAACATATAACACTTATTTGCTATGCCACGTGGGCATTTGAACTATGTATCGCTTTAAATCATACGTTAGATTTGTCGGTAGCTCAGTCAGTTGCGAACTCCCCTCGTGAGAAAGAGATGACTGGTTTAGATTCTGATCAAGTCGTTTATCATCGGAATAAAATTAATATAGATCATGCGTGTTCATGCTTTCGGTTATAGACCATTTAGCAAACGCCAAATGCTTTACTTATTGCGTTAGCTATACTGAGTTGCATGGCAAGTATTTCAAGTATGGTACTGCCTAAGGCAGACCTAGTTCGTTCATGCCAAGACAGAATTAGTAGAATTGACTAAATTGACTGAATTAAGATGCACCTGTTTAACCGAATGTACATCGAGCCGATATTCAAGCAAAGACCTAATGTGCTTCGTTTCGTTCCATGCATATAGTAGCCTAATTCAATTCTGATATTGGAGGCAGTCAATTAGGGAATTAAATTAACTGAAGCAATACGAATGTTTTGAAGGCAAATGAATGTTTAGTACAAAATAAAACTTTTTCTACACTCAATTGTATAAATACATTTAATTATTCTGAAACATTATTAATTGGTATTACGCATTACTGGCATTATTCCTTTCTTACAAAACACACTCAACCTACGCAAGTGGTCATATGATATTAAACCTCTCGAGGTTTACCAAAATATGGATCTTTCGAGTCAGCAGACGGCTCCGTCAGTTCGTAGCCCACGTGACACGTGACGTTCACTGAACTGTTGTGTAACCGTGTGACGTCGGAGAGTATGACGTCATGATCGTCAATGTTGGACCAGTTTGCGTGAGGCAAGTTGAGAGCAGGACAAATTACAACTGTGTGAAGAATGGAATTGTAATAAAACACTTTAAAATGAACATTTTAGAAATAGTACAATCAGGTATTAAATGCGCCTGATTAATTACATCGAGAATAAATTTAACACTGCGTACGTTGTTTTGATGCAATCACTTTAAATATATAGATTTATTTCAACTTGTATGTCAGATGAAAGTTTTTAAGTAACCCTACAAACAATGAAAGTTGTAATAGAAGCCGAAAATACCGATCAGAAAGAAAATTATTTGCGTGCAGTATCATCAGCAGGTTTATTACAATATTATGTAAATAATTAGATTTAACTGAACGCTTTCTTGCCACTTAAAGCTAAGTTCATAAGTTGATATAACCGCCATTACATTCAAAATTCTCAACCTTCTGAAAATAGTGCAACTAACTTAGTGCCACCAAGTTATAATGCACAATTATTACACCGATAGGCCTGTAAAACATTACACATTATCGAATCGAAAACAAAAACTTAAATGAGATACCATTGTGATCATATACTGCACGATCAAAATTACCAGATCAATGTTGAATATCAATCCATGTTCCATCATTGTTGCACGAAACTTCTTTAGTCCGAGTACCGTCAGGAAAAATATGCCCGGGTAAACAGGTCAAGAAAACAGTTCTCTCGTCGGCGTCCAACCACGCGCTGGCGTTAAGAACAACCGGCGGAGGAATACAACGTTGGTCTAAAGAAATTCAAATCGTCGAGTTTTAGTACAATAACAACAGTCAAGGAGCGCAGAACTTCAAATTGTGTAAGTTAACTTCGGTGTTTTACTTCAACTTTAATCATATTTTACAAAATAAATCCGGTTATGATTTACTTCAGACTGTGTAATTCAAATTCTCAGACGATAATTAATTGCTGTAGACTTAGTGATGTCAATGTACATTGTACAACCTTAATTCACATAAATAGCTAACTTAAAAATCGGATAAAATTGATATTTTTGCTGAAAAATGTCCTGGACAATTTTTTTTACAATTCGACGACAGACGTAATAAGTCATTGCCATTTTAAAAAATGGATGTATAAGCTATATCTAAATAAATTGTTTGTATAGCAACGTGCTCTGTTTAGTCTATTTTTACCTAATATGTATCGTTGTGATTTCTCTTGGAATACAGTTTCACGCTACCCATTTGCTGAACTCTGCGAGCTGACTTATAAAGTCTTCTAAATTATGTTTAGATTAGCCCATATGCTTCTTATCGATAACAGGTTAGTCCTTGAATGAATACATCGAGATTGGTGGAATCGTTCTTCAAAATTGCATCGAGATGACTAAAGAATTAACCTTCACAAATTGACAACGGTCGATGCATGACTCCTCTGTCTTTGACGGACGTACACTTGAAGGATTCCGTCGTCAGACCCGTGTCGAAGAGTAAGTCATGATTACACCGTTCCGCTATAGATTCAGCTTTATTGATTTCCACCGGACTTTTATCCATGACAGAATTAGTTTCATCACCCAAGGATCTCAGTGACATGGGTGTAGTTCTCTTGAATCTGACTTTATTCGTTGACTCGCTCACGATACATGATATTGCTGTGTGATGTTCCATGCAAGTTATTAAAGTCATAGTGTAACGGAGGGATATGAATACTGCACTACAACTTAACATTCTTAATGAAGCAATGTTATAGAATTATCAAACAGAAAGGTAGAAAAGTTAAAATGCAATAAATGGCATGCTTAGTCTACGCGTTGTTAAATTAAGATTAGTATAAGCAAATTGTCTTATAGTTTGAATTGCTAAAGTTTAAATCCTAGTAAAGGAGTAAGTTGAAAAACTCTACTTTCAAATATTCTGTGAAATGAGTTAATAGTTTGTGAATCAAACCTCCCTGACGCATTACAATTACGTTGGAGGGATATGCCAACAAAAAACCGTTTTTTTTCTAAGATATCATGTGGTGATCTTGAGATGGCCTTTGATCAAAGCTCAATTTGAATACCAAAGAACAAATTGGAAAATGACCCCATATTTCCGACTATAAACTTCACACACATGTTGTCGATTCAAAACTTGTTAGCATGGGAGACAGAAGAGTTGTAAGTGGACCAATTTACTGCCATTAATATATTACGAATCTAAATAGCAACTAATGCTAAATAAGACTGCTTTCATATATTTTTATATTGGTGTAAATATTCATGAACACTGTCATGCAAAGATTATGTAATGAAATATGCATGCATTTGTTTATTCATCGTCCGTTTATATTGTTAAATAATTTATTAGAAAAGTTGATTTTAGAAAAAAAAATTAAAATTTGGCCCTAATGCATTGTTGACAACATGGTACTTTTAACTTTTCTTTCCTTACGCAAACTTACACTGCATGGGATTATTGAGCTATGTTGGCGAATTAAACACATTCTCAGTTTGTGCCGAATTACATTTGTCAAATTACGTAGACACAGTTTCACGCCGTTTGCAAAGTGGATGTCTTAGAGGTACGTAATATGCTTTCGATATAAAGAAATAATGAGTGTTTTTGGACCTGGTGACACTAGACATTGATTTATGAAACTGTTGTCTTAATTTGTTGTAGGCCTACGTAAGCTTGTGCTATGTGCATTGACTATATCAGTTTCATGGTATCCGGACGATTGTACACCGGATGGTTGTGCACCGGACTGTT
>JAQFYQ010002880.1:0-11220 GCA_034694885.1 Buchholzia appendiculata
TCATAATCGGATCTAATTTAATGGCGTTAACGAGACAGCCTTTTTGAGACCAAGTAACTGGTCTCGTGAAAATTCTGGTCTCGGGACCTTACGCCCAGTTTCGTTAACTTCAATGTTATTTATAACGAGACAGCCAAATATTTTGCATAACTTTTGCGTCAATGAGGAGAGCCGCAAGTATCTTACACCAAACACGTGATTTACTCAATTTCATCAACTGTTGGCAAGCAGCGTGTGCCAGTAAAAATTCATGGTGATCAAACTAAACAGAGATAAAAATTGACGATCTAACTCAAAATTCTCATGAATTGAATTTTTAATACCATTATGAAAAAAGCAATAAAGGTCCTTCATGTGACAGTACTACATAAAAACAGTTATTGCAAATGAATAAAGCTGATCTTCACGTAGGAAAACCATATCAGTTGCATGATAAGTTGATATAAAACTTGATATAGATCATATCATGCAGGCTTAGCAACCTTTGCTTCAGCTTCTGAGAGAATTTTTTATGTGTAAAAAATCAGATTTGACAGAAATTATGACAAAATATTTGGCTGATATTGTAAGCCGCACACCTTAATGTACCATTATAACGCAACGTATATATAGTGTAATAGTACATAAATAAATAGATAGACCGGCACTAAGTCTTGCTATTAGCTAGATAAACCTGATTAACCCTATCACAGAAGAACAACAAATGAAGCAAACTTGAAAGTACATGATTCGTGTATATGTATTAAGAAACAGGAACCGAGCAAATATATGTTAGTCGCATGCATAAAAATATCTACCGAATCAACTAAATGGTTTACAGTTAAGAAATTCAACGAATTCTTATATAACTGCAATACAAGTTTGAGTACAGTAGTGTCAAAACTTGTCTTGAGCATACTAACAAATCAAGATTTCAGTGAAAAACAAATGCTTATTAAAACCACAGGTCAAATAAAAAAATGGCTGCCAAATCGATCGCCATATTTTAACTTAGAGCAAACATTAAAAAACAAGATGGTTGAAAATAAATCGACCGGCAAACATTCAAAAGATGACAAAGCTCTGTCTCAAGGATCATCTCAATACAGATAGAAACTTTCAGTTCACCAGTGCACACGTGTGTCGGTGTGATAAATATGAAACAGTATTATCCTGTAACTCAGATAATACGTGATCGTACTTTGAATGTATTATGTTTATATGTGATATCATATTCGATGCTTAATACATGTTGGTGATAGATTATTCCTTGACTCAAACTTCACTATTTATGGGGCAACTGATTACCACAAGTACAATACCTTATCTACATGAAAAGTCTTGTCAGCCAGTGACCGGAAGCATTATCAGAAAATAAATAGCTGAATTAATTTGAAAGATTGTCAAATAGTGAGCACAAGAAACTTTCTTTAAAAAAAATGTCTGCCACCCATATTCATATGATATCAGATATAAACGAATCAATCGGTGGCATAAGATATAAACTTATCTAGAAGCCGAACAATAACAGCAGCGATAATGTTAAAAATGCGAGATGTGAGACAAAATCATAAGCAGCTTTCTCTCTCTCTGCTGCGCGTGCTACCTCCACCAACACGTCACCAAAGCGCCGAACTACTTACATTAGACAAGCGGTGTGCGGAAGCGCCTTTCAGCTGCCGCAGCAGCTTCGTGCGCTGCTCCATCACCAACGTTCGCTCATACGTATAAGCGCTAATATCCTTCTCATGCTGGAAACATTGCCCAACACGTTATATAGCACGGCCAGCGTGAACGGGTGAATGTATAATAACTCCACACTGGAGTTATATTATACAATCAGTGTAACACTCTGCACTTATTGGTCTGTAGATACATACTAATGTTTATCATACTGCTTTTTGTATAAATGGTGGCATTATTATTATTGTTATTAAGACTCAAGATAAAGTGTCAATATCACAGTAAGAACATGAGGTTTCCTCTTGCATCCTAGCTCTTTCCTCCTACATGGAACATTGTCTCATCTGCAAAACCTTCCCAGCAGAACACAGCCAGGGCTACTGCTGAAACTAGTGTACAATTATAGACGTGAAACAAGCACATCTCTACCAACTTCTAGAAAGATCTAGGAAAAAGGTCCACAAAGTTCAATATTTTATAGCTGAAATAACTGTTAATTATGTAATATGTACGAAAAAGTTTCACACGCAATTTTCAAAAGTGTTGGAAAACTTTTTACACAGAGTAAAGCACAAATAAGGATAGGAAGAAACAGTAATAAATTCGAATAGCATTCCTAGTTAGAATTATACATGAAAGAATGACAATGATAAGCGATGTTAGCAATACATCAAACCACTTGATTGGACAGCATAATATGCATCGCACTCCATGATTGGTTAGAATGAAAAATAACTACTGGCAACACACAAAGTTATCTAATTAATGAACACACTCGACATCAAATAACAACAAAAAATAAATAAAATTATTCTACACTACTATCACAATTAGATCAAAAACATAAAGTTAGTATTTACAATATATGCATTTTACACCTATGCGCGACTTTTTATCAAAAATTTAATTCATGAAGTCAATAAAAATCAATTTAATTACCTAACAATGGAATATACTAATTCTATAACTGCTACCAGTAAACCATCCTAACACAATGAGTCATGTGTTGCTTCCCATGAGTTGCTGACAATGACTTATTGAAGACTAAGCTTGAAGAAAAATAAGCTCACTGACATTATCATCAACAGTGACAATCATCATCAGTGACATTATCATCATCAGTGACATTATCATCATCAGTGACATATCATCATCAGTGACATTATCATCATCAGTGACATTATCATCATCAGTGACATTAACATCATTATCATCATCATCAAATTCACTGTGAAAAATGACCTGCACATTACGAATCATCATTATTACCATCATCATCAACATTTTACACTTGTCTTTCCTTGTCGGGAAGGGTTAGACGTCCTTGAAGACTCATTATTAAGGCTGGATTTGTACGACCACATTCCCTTGATGACGCCAACCCGTATCAGTAATGGATGATTTCGCTCCGTAAAAAATGAATTATTTTGGTCAGATTTTATAGTGGCGGTAAGCGTGGACTAACCTCGCCACTACGAAGGAACTAAAGAGCTTAATATGGTAGTAGTCCACACTGGTACAACAGTTCTGATCAGACTACTAACCCTTAGTCGCCTCGCACAACATGCACGTTGCGGGCTGTGTAGTGGCAGTATCCTCAATTTACCAAGAAAAATAGGGAATGAAGAAATAAATCAATCATTTCATGTGTAATGATGTGATCCATTTGAGGAAGCGACTATTCGGGTTTTCTTACAATAGACAAACAGATATTGTTTAGTAAAAACTCCCGACTTACCATTTCAACGACTTGGACCTCGGCTGGAAGACGTAGCTGATAAATGAATTTCTCCAGATCCTTTTTGATCTGAATACTGTTATCTTCCATCTCTGAAAAAAAACAAGCGAGTACGTCACTTCACTGAAACATACACTGATATCAGAGAGAATAACAAACTGGGCGATGCAGTAAATTGTCTGGATCACAACTCGATAGCCATGTTGAAAATATTAAAAATGAGTAATTTTCAGAGTAATTGAAATTCTTGATTATCGTGTCAAATTATAATTGACTCATGCCTTCAAATAAAAACATACATCTATGTACAGTTCACTACACAATGTACACCATTTTATACAATGAATATCCAACTTTAAAACTATAACCAATTTTCAAATGTATTTAATGCACAATATTCATGATGTTATCATGAATAAATGATATTTTGATAAAGGTTGGCTACCATGATTCTTCATCTCTCTCTCTCTGTCTGTCTCTCCTTTATTCTATGTCTGTTGTCTGTCTCTCTCTGCCTCTCTTTCTCTCCTCTCTCTGTCTATTCTTATTTTACTTTCTCAAGTTGTGTCCATATTATTATGCGCAATGATCCACGTTACCCATGATCTCAACTCCTTTCTCGGAAACGTCAGCTTTTGGTCAGTTACAGTGTGTTTCCACTGAATCCTCTCATAACATTTCTTGCTCGTTTAAATTCATCTTCGTCACATTACGTACATGTAGCATTGTTTGACATGTGCCGTGATAATTCCGTAAATTAGTTCGGAATGTCACGACTGACGTCACCGACATTCCACACTGCAGACTACAAACAACTAGACACATTCAAATTCACCAAACCTGCGAAGCACACACAACTATACGGAATAATCAGAAAGACGTACGTGCGACAGTGAAGATCCTCATCTTGCAGTGCTTCCAGACTTTGTGCTGGATCAGCAGGAATGGTACGAGCATGAGAAGACCTCCGTCATCTAAGGGCACAGAGGTCAAGGACACCATACCACTTAAAACATGTGCACCACAAAAACTTGCTTAAACGAAACGGTAATGCAGCGACGAGCAATTATATAGAAATTACAATTAGGGAAGCACTCTATCACAATAAAAACTGTATTATAAATTAAACGTCATTAAAATAGATCCCACCTCAACTTTTAAAATAATTTCAATGTTTTAAAAGTGAATGTTGTCAATGACAAATTTGATGTCATATCAGAAAAAAAAGATAATAAATGTTAGTCTGTTATTGCCCAAAAAACATGTATCGCACATTAATGGCGTTTAACTCATCCTCACAAGGACAAACTGATGTCAACTATTGATGAAGTTGGATTCACGTTGAAATCATTTACATTTAAATTGAAGGCACTGCTGAGGACAATATAGCCTTGGCTGAATCACCATATATCTGCACTAGAGAATATGATAACAACATTGAAAGCATTGCTGAAATAGCATAACAATTTAAATGTAATATAAAATACCGCTGACACAATAAAAACATCCTTCTTACATTAATATAAATTAAGGCAATGTACAAATATAAAATTAAAATTAAATTTACTTCAATGCGTTTTTCCTAAATGTAATTATTCAACTCTACGAGTAGAAAGTGTTGGAAAAAGGATACGGACAATCCACCAGACGTCGATCGTGCCCGACATCTTCTCAGAGTTGGTCGGGAACCTCTCGATGTTCTTTGCTATCATAGTTGCAAGTTGCTTATTGTTTACGGCTCTCAGTGTTTCTGTATACATATGCATAACAATTGCAAGATTACTATAATCAACTGTTATTATAATTATCATTATTTGCTTAATTATCATTATTTCTATCATCATCTTCATCACACCTGTTAATATCACTGCTTGCTAATTAATGTCAATCCCATTATCCTGATTAACAGCATCGTAATTAATAACATCCTATCATTATCCTAATTGATTTTAATGATATTAAAGTTAGACATCAGCACAGCATTAATTTTCCTTATCTGTAGTTCATAAAGTCCAAAATGTTCATAATTCGTCACTCTGTCATTATGGATTAAATGATACAATAAAACTACTGACAGATGCCACGTCTGACCCATTGCTTGTCTTTCCGAGCAAATGCAGTGAAGCAACAACATGAAGACCATCAAAACAATATATGGCCATGTAATGCCAACAGAGCATAAAATAAATATGTAAAATATGAACTTAGAAAAGGAACAGTACAGCAACATCAAGCAAATACAAGACAAACGGATGAAAAAATTGAGAAATAAATGAAAAAAGGCAAAAATTAAACGCTAATAAAATCAGAAGGTAATCCAATCTAATACAATTAAGCCCTAATAAGCTAATTTATATTCATTAATATAAATCTTAACAAAATAAATAATATATACGATTTAAGGAACTAATAAATTCATGAGAAATAAAATAAAATATTGACCAATGAAATTTTTGTATGATTTGTGGTTCTCCCTCCACTTTGACGGCCAACTGAGAAGAACGGAGTTATGTCTCAGACCACCAATACCAGCACCTTGGACACTGACACAGACAAACAAACACACAAGCAACATGTCAAGTAGCAGTACCGACAGAGATAATAACATAATAATTAGCCAAGTCAAGTAACAATAGATCAACCGATAATGGATCTGTCAAATAATTTATTTAACATGTGTTTTCTTTTGACTTTGATATCCCTTAATTGGTTTTCAGCCAGCTAGTTTGAGTGTACATACCTCTGATCAGGCTAGGTGCTCCTTGAACCTTGCTCTCGTAGAAAGTGACTCAACAGTTTAGAAGTTGCACTTGATTCATAGCATGCTTGCTATTTCTGACCCCTAATGCACTTCAACTCTAACTCGTTACTGCATGATTTGATTGTTCACTATTCGGTCAGGCCTTAAGTGTCAGCTTTTACCCACAAAGCATTTCTAGTCAAATAATATTTGACACATATTCTTAAACAGACGTGCACAAACAAGAGTAATTTCTCAGCAATGTACACAGCACTTTAAGGCAAAGAAATTCACCTGAAGTTCTTAATTCTGCAACGTCCAGTAATATATGCGAAAAGTGAATACGATGAGATTGGTACTGAGAGTAGGGCAAGCCTATGACCTGTCTGGATTCGTGGAAAGGAGCTACAGTCTACAGTTGGAAACGTATAACCATAGCTGACCATGAAAAACTGACATTAAACCATGAATGACTATGTCGAAAAATAAAAACTACTCAATTCACATCTGGGAACAAACAGAGTTGAACACTCACACGTAACTCATTCCGTCAGCGAGGTCCTTCGAGACGATGACTTCAGAGAATCCCTTCGTCTTCTCGGCTTTCATGGCGTCGGCTATGGCATGCTTGGCTCTGCCGGCTAACTCCGTGCTCTCGCTTAGGTGACCTTCGATCACCGTAGCAACTAATGTCAGACCTTTTCCTGTTTCACACCAAATGTCATCACGATCTTTAGAAACCTTAGAAACCTGACAAAATGATCTTTATTTTCTATGTAAAATCAAACTTTCATGCTTTTAGGCACATTTGTACACTTTTGAAAACAGGTTTCTATGCCATGACAACATAATCTGCATGATGGAAAGCTTAACTTCATCTCACACAAATCAAAAAAGTTCGCACAATTTGTGCACACCTTGCAGAAATAAAATAAGAGTCCAAGCGATAATGATGGCGTAGATCTAGTTTTCTCACCGAGGGGGACACTTAGATTTAACAGAGGGGGACATTTATCATCCAGTCCCCCTCAATAAAATTATTGAAGGGGACGGGAAATGATGTACGTGTATTAAGGGTATTCAGACCTGGAAGGAGGATGGATTATTGAGAGGGACGTAGCCCCGATTGTTGAGGAGTAAATAAATTATTCCGTTCCCTCCAACCAAAATATTGAGGGGGGGCGCGTCCTCTCCGTCCTTAATGAATCTACGCCCATGATATTATAAGAGAACAGAATTCAAAAGACAAAAGGTGACGCCGCAAGTCGTACCCGCTTTAAGCTGTCCTGCGAAAGCGAGCAGCTTCGGGTACATAGGTTTGAGGTCGTCTGGGTTGACTTTGAGCAGGATGAGTAGTTGCGGACGCCAGTTCTTGACGTGAGGTGGACCGTCCTCGAGCTTCATGAGAGCGAACCTCGCCGCAGACATCGACAGACCTCGGATCCCATCTCCCCACTCCTTCTCCGCCCTGAAGGTCAAGCACACATTACACCAGTTCAAACAAGGTGAAGCACACAAAGTTATGTACTGCACTCGAGAAATTTACACTGAATACTGTCCGTCCAAATGGCAAACGAGCCTTATGAGAGGGTCAAGGGTTAAGGTTCAGAATTTGAACAAAGGGTGGACCTACTACTCATGCACTCTGTACTAAACCTTGCACACCATGTACTTTGTACTTACCCTTACACTCTATTCACTTTGTACTTTACTTTTTACTCTACGCATTTTGTACTTATCCTTTGTATTTTATAAACAGTATTTTGTACTTATCCTGTACTCTATGTATTTTGTACTTAATAAACTTTTCTTAATTTTGTACTCCTATCAACTGTACTTGTACTTACCCTTTGTACTCGATGTACTTGTAGATGAAGGCAGCAAGTACGAGGGCCGCTAGAGCGTAGTACCAGCTCGACATGAACATGAGAGAGAGACACAGGGCCACTCCGAACAGCGACAGAGCCCTGATAGCATCAAACACACACACACGAGACATACAGAGGACCAGTCCAAACAAAAACAGTGCCCTGATAATATCAAACACACACACGTGATCTAGCGAATAGATCTTTATGTGATCCCAGTCCACCTTACTTTAATCTTAATGTCACCCGACCCAACTTGCAAACCAAATTACGGTACTGAATTCTTAAAGATGATTGAAAACAACTTAATTGTAATAATGCTGAGTTACAGCAGTGTTTAATATTCAACAGGTTTTACTCGTCATCTATTCCTGACACATCAAATCTTTCAAGTAAGTAACACAACAAGTACTGGCGAAATGGGGTCGCCAGGCTTTAGTTTCTCACAGTTTAGACTAAAGATAACGTAGCAAGGAAGATGAGATAACTCCAGAAATTCTAGCTGAAAATTTTGAAAACTTCCCACAACGCATCAGATCAAAAATACCGTGCACCGATTGCTCCATGAGCTAAATGATGGCAAACTACCTGTCAGCTTGTATCAAATCTACGATCATGGGATGGTCTGTTTATAATATGGTTGATTGAGCCTTTAGTGAAATTATGCGAGATCAAATGAGCATTCAGCTCTATGTACAAGCCTACAAAAGTGGGATGGGCCGCTTCCAGCTTTTTTTCTAAATTTACTTCAATTCTTCTTTAGCAAAATTCGACGATGTAGTTACCAGTGGTAGAACCGGAAGCGAGGTCGCCAGTTGGGCGTCTTTAGGATCGTCTGGACGGCACATGCGAGGTTCGTAAAGCAGTAACACATGAGGAAAAACCTGCACACGATACATACATGAAGAAATAGCATATTATACAATAGACAATTATAATGTTCAATAACGAACGATAATAATATGACAGTCATATTTTAATGTGTACAAGCTGTTATTTAGTCCAAGCTACACATCAATTCTTTATCTTCAGAAAAGAACCAATCAACGACCAAGCCAACCCAAATCAAGGCCAAGCCAAATTCCTCACAATCATACCTCCCCCCCCTCTCACTAATACTGCCACCAAATCTGTAGTCACACACACAATACGCAGCAGAACAATTATGATTACAACAAGGCATTCTATGACAGGGAACGAAGCAAAGGGGCACAGAATGTAATGACTCACCGTTCTATCATGCGGTCGACAAGACGAGCAGTGAGATTATTGTCAGCAAGACATGATCTGACCATAAAACTTTTCTTTAATAAATCAAACATGACCCTATTATGCCGTCGCATAATTTATTGATTAACTCCTCTCTTCTGCCGTATCTCGTGAAATAGACGGTAATCTTGATTACGTCCAAGCCGTTCAAGTAATTAGACAACATTTAAAAGATGATGACGACGGTAGATTACAAAAATAAGAACCTAAAATAACCAAGTCAATAATAAGAACCTAAAGTAACAAAAATAAGAACCTAAAGTAAACAAAAATAAGAACCTAAAGTAAACAAAAATAAGAACCTAAGTAACTTTGTTCAAGTAGCCAGCAAATACAAATACATAACACATATGACGACGGTAGATTACAAAAATAAGAACCTAAAGTAAGTAAAGTAAGTAAAATAAGTAAAATAAGAACCTAAGTAATCACAAGAAGCCAGCAAATGCTAATACATGCTACAGATACTGAGCACTAGTTAGAATGAAGCATACATGGTAATGATCGGAGCAATGTAGTCGACGTTGGCGAGCAGCACTCCGCACTCAGCTATGCCAGCCGTCAGCAACAGCGCCCGGATCGGTTCCCCTTTCTTCGACGTGACGGCGAACGGTCTGAGGAACGGAACGATACCGTCTGCGGCTATCGCCTGCAGTAGTCGAGGTGCACCTGCACAGGCACTTCAAACTTATTGTCATCATCAACATCATTAACATCATCATCATCATCATCATCATCATCGTCATTGTTGCAGCTGTCATCATCATCTTCATCACCATCATTATCTACACGCTTTAGTCTCTTATCATCGGCAAGACAATCAGATTCAGACCTAATAACAAAGAACAAAGGAAGTATAGTATCTATCTTTATCCTAAATGTGTTCATCTTCGTTGTCATCACTCGGTCGTGTCGGTCTGATTCATTCTTAGCGGCTCCATTACAATCGCTAATTACAGAATAGCCATTGCCAGAAAAATGATCAGTTCTTCACGTTGTAGCATAAAGTTTGCTTCATGCTTCTTTTGGATAAAAGTTGCTTTAGCAAGTAAGTAAGAGGATCAATGGGATGAAAACATCTTTGTTTGTACAGAGAGGCATGAAGGTTGAGGTGGTTGAATACTAGGAGTACTTTGGTTTCTTCATGTATGTGTTGAATGTTTGCGTCTCTTGTACAGCCTGACGCTAATCTTAATGCAGTGTTTTAAATTTATTGAAGTTTGCTGTTCGCTGTTATCGATTCCATCGGAGACCAACTGTGCATGCATACTGTAGATGTTACTTAACCAATCGCACTGATTTAACCAACTGTACGTAGTTATTAGTGTACATTTCTGCTCTCCCCAGTCCTTTGAGAACAGTGCTTCCAAGATGTTCAAGGTTTTCTTTATATAAACCATGATTCAACAACCATGAAAAATTCACACACCATTATAACGACACCAAAATGCATTATATAAACAATTACATAAAGATTCATTGATGTGTAGTACCGACGACCGAAGTAATTAATGTGTACAATCTTCAAGTCATGTGAGTTGCGTATCAGTAACATAGTCATTAATGAGCTTATAGCACCTGCTAAACTCTGTTTACCTGTTAAGCTCTGAAGTCCTGCGCCGCACGTTGAAAGAAAGGACCCAATCATGACGACCCAAGGATTTGGCCACGCCAGATTGGCTACGATCAGACCCCCATTAATACTGCCACCAAATCTGCACAGTGACAGACGCACAAGGATGTGGCAATACATACAAGATGACAATACAGCATAATTTCAGTACCAGTACATCATCAAATATCCATAGATCAATAGCTTGCTGCATGGCCTAGCGGATAGCAAGCAGCGACAACAAGTATGCAGTTCAAACCGATCGAGGTTCACCTGTCCTGCAAGGTTAACCTCCCAGGCAAGGTTCACCTGTCATGCAAGGTTCACCTGT
>JAQFYQ010002881.1:0-11220 GCA_034694885.1 Buchholzia appendiculata
AGAGAGAGAGAGAGAGAGAGAGAGAGAGAGAGAGGGAGAGAAAGAGAGAGAAAGCACTACAAGAGATTTGGACAGAGAATTATTAGGATCGATAGACACTGCATGCGCATTAGATTAAAATCACTAAAAAGCCGTATGGAGAAGTTTTACGTAAGGAGGTTTACGTATGGAGTTTTACGTACGAAGTTTTTTGTTACAAACAAGCATGGGGTACTTGGAAACACTGAAGAAGCTTTAATTTAAGTCTCTAGCTCCTGTAAGTTGGGCGGTATTCGTAGGCAGAGTGTTCGTAGGGAGGGCACTTTTCTATGTTTCAACGAGCAATTGTTAGGGTAGAATTTTTTTTTGATTTTTTCGCTGCTGCCCCCCCCCCGCTTGTAAAAAATTGGTTCGCCGCTACCCCCTCCTCCCTCTCGCAAAAAATGTGGGTTTTGGCTCGGCGTAATCCCCCCTCGCTCGTAAAACAATTAGTCCAGTGAGTTGCCAGGTAATTTGGTTCAAAATCAGGTAAAATTCTGTTGTTAGCTGGCGATAAAGGTTCTGAATAGCACCTTATATCGCTCAGTGTCATCTTTGTAATTTAATTGTTTATATTTTATTTCACTAATTTATATTTGTCTCCATCAGGCTTAAAATATATTATTGTATGTATTGTAAGTTTCGTTTGTAATAGAAATCCTATGCATACCACATTTAATGATAGTGTAGGAAAGCACAATATTGACTAAATAGTATATGATTTGCAGAAATCAATTTTCTCAGACGTTCGTTATTCAGATTTTTTTTCATCGGTATAATATTATATTCACAGTGTGAAAATAAATCAAGTAATGGTAGTTGATTCTATTTAGAGTCAACTGTACGTTGTAATTAAGGCATTTAAAGTAAATTTAGCTTCTGCGGTGACAAGAACTGGAGTGAAGTGTAAAATTTAATTGTAATAAATAGCGTGAAATGACATGATTCATTCGAGTGTTATATCATAATTGATGAGTGAAATTGCTCCATAGTTTTAAGGCCATTTAATGTCCAGCACTCCTCGAATATTACAAAGGTTCAATGTCAGCGGCATAGCAATGCCAACAAAATCTTAAAATATTGTTATGAATATGCCTGAGCATTCTAATTAATTAATTTTGAACTTTTCTTTTCTGTACTATCTATCTACACTTTCACACCGGGTTGATCTGCAAAAATATCTGCAGTTTAAGTGTTGAAAATTCTCTACTTCCTGGGATTTGTATTTTAGAATCACTCGCTCATGATAGACTTGACACGCCTGCTCCTGTATCAGATTAGAGGTACTGGAATCGTTATTGTTTATTATAGATTGGTATCACTGGTCGTTAAGTGTGTATTCTACAGCATGCACAACATACATGACAGCGCCACCTACGTCACCCGATTAATAAATTTCATATTTTCATTTAATTGGTGAATGAATATTTAATGGGATGAATTCATCCAATAGTTGTTAGAATGTTTTTTATGATTTTAGTCCAATTATAAGGTAAATATCCAGCATTCCAGCTCCTAATTCATACTGTTTTTCTGATTGATCCAAATAATGAAACACAATCTTGTGTTTAGTTAGCTTTCTACTACTTAAATAATATTTTTATTGTTGTAAATTTTATTTAGAGTCGAGATGTATATTAGCAAAACATCTGAGGACAAGGATTGGACTCGCTCTACTCTTGTAGTGGTATGTATATTTGCAAACATACATGTTGAGCTTACTGTTGACAACTTGACAACCTTATCGATCATGGTCAAATATAAACTAATTGTTTTGATAACCATTAGATGACGAAGCTGGCCAAAATATAAAGGCAAAACGATCGAAAATAAATAAATATAACATGACATAAAGAATAGGCTTTCAGTATGTTTTGACACAATATTGTTTTACGAATACTGTACACAGATACATCTAACATATCTTGTTATTCTACTTATAAAATATGACTATAGATGTGATTTCATAGGAATCATCATCATTCTTTATCATCCAGACTGGACTTGTTAATTAACTGATGCTAGATGGGTAATTAAAGTGGGTTTGACGCTACCAAAATTGTGACCTCATTAAACAGGAGGGAATTGTTTGCAAGCATGCTCATTATGATTGAACTCTGCTGACTTGGCATATGAAATTGTGGATGTTTATTGAACCAAAGTTTTAAAGCCGTGTGACCTTCTTGTCACCAATAGTCTCACTCCTGTCCTTTCGTTCTTGATGACACGAAGGAACATGTTGGTTCTTTTGTAAAACCCGACACTTTCATGTCAAATTATGTTAGTATATTATTCAGTATAAAATTCTTTGTATGGTTTTATGACGTTTGGTATTTATTTTATCCCTACGAAGGCGAAGTTTTAGATTTATTTTATTTAAATATAAAATTTTGCCTGCATGTGTTATGTTTGTACATATACAGTGCACTTTTTATGGTTTCAGCCAGCTGTGTCGGTTGGAAATGTTGGTCAGCTTGCTTCAGATCTGCTTATATCTACTCTGTCAGCCACGCGTGTTGGTCATTTCTACTCCGACTCGGTCCTCCCTGTTGTCGGCAATGACCCGTTTGCTGCTGATAGCATGCCTAATGTCTGCAGCATAACAACTGCAATACAAGGTGGTCTCAATTTAAGTGATTAACTGTGTTGGATAATTTTTATACTGGATGATTTTCCTGATTGTACTTTATTGAATGGTCGTAATGCTTTGAACACATTCCACAGAACATTATTTGATCAGAAGGTTGGTAAATAGTCAAGCATTTCATTTTAGTCTATCAAGCGAAAGCATATTAATGCTGCATAAAGCAATGCACACAGATGCATGGTGTACACCGTAAATATACAAATTAGTAGCTGTATCAAATTGTGATAATGACAATGAAAAACACAAAGGTCCTGAGGAAGTTTAGTGATATCAGAAATATGTGATGTTGAATATCTTGATGAAGTGATAGTAAATGTGTGGAATTTTGAATGTGCTCTTGTTGTCTTATCTTATAAAGATAGTAGATTCATTACGGTGAAGAAATATAGTGGTGCTCAAAACTTTTATTTGTTGTTCTCTCATTTGCTAAATATGTATAGAAAAATTGACAGAAGTTTATGCATTCCCATCTCGTTCTGTTGTAGTGATTGTGGTCAATAAGTGGAATGGATGTATAGCTCATTAACTTTTTATAATTCAATTGCAGTACCGTAGTGATTTTATTGTTTCGCTGTTGTAGAATTTTGAGACTAAAAAATGATTGAACCTATTGATTTGTCATACGAATGTTTTAGTTGTGAAAATTTACTCCATGGAAGCGTTATGTGGTGATAATAGCAGACAAAATACGAAGAAGTGTAGACCTATTTCCACAACAGTCCTAGGCCATCAGTTCCAGTTCAAAGCAAGTAATAATCTACATTTTCCTCTACTGCGCCAGGATCGGGGCATAGCTTTAACATTAACATGAAAATTGTATTGTTTTTTCTTCTTACAGTGTATGAAAGTACTGAGCACAACCTTGTGATAGTTCAACAGCGATCGCCGTGTGTTAGGGTAAGAAAACTTTCACAATGTATGATATCGTTTTTTCAACTACTTTCATAATCCATCAAATCTTATCCTTCATTTGTGCAGAACTTGATGATAAATATGGAGATGAGCCAGATCTAGAGTTGCAGACAATGCAGACTGAGTGATTAAAAATGTTATCAAAATTAATCCGGAAATAAATTTTGTAATCTGATGATAATTCAGGATTTCTTATATTTGTTTACATCATTTGTATTATTTGGTACATTTGGTGTAAGTTGGTGTCACAGCTTTTCTTATAATTTCTATAATATACAGCTATACTGCAGATGACCTAGATGTTGTCCAGAGTATATTTTCACTGAAACTGAAGACAATCTGAAGATTTTATTCAACATATTAGATGTTAAGTTTTTTTAAGTATTTGCAATGTATTTATATTTGTCTAAATATTGAATTTTATATCCAGGTGTATGAACTATGTAGTATCATCATCATCATCATTTATTATTGAGATGCACTGTCAACTTTACAGTGAAAAATATTCCCTCCATAATTATGATGGAATTTTTGACAAGCTGAATGAACGTGAATGAACTTAGCAGAATGTATGCATATAACAGTTTGTATTTCACTTGAGCACAGTTTTGCAGTCGGATGGCATTCCTGATGCCAATATCTCACTGCTGGTCTTGTCTAGCGTATGAAAGAACATTGTAAGTCCATTCTAAGTCCAGTGTCACTGGGTAATATAATTGTGGTGAGACATAAATTATATCGTTTTAATATTATTTGATATCAGGATTTGTTAAAAGATTGACTGTTGTATTTGTAGGGTAAAAGTGGAGAGCTTGTGAATGAGCTGATAGACTGGATTAAGCTGTGCAAGTTCAAGCAAGTTGTGCTACTGTCCAGTATGTTTGCACATGAGAGACGAGATGTACAGATATCTGGGTTAGTGGGTATAATTAACAAACAATTAATACCGTGCATTTGTAAATTAAGTTACATTGCTAAATAGTTTACTGTCAATTTTGCTTGAAGTGGAGTTTTTATAATTCTAGTAATGTTATGATTGTATTGCTTGAATTGATTAATGTGATGCATATCTATGCGTAATTTTTTTCTTTTTGTGGGTCATCATTGAGGCAAGTAGAAATGACCTTAATGTATCGGAAGGAAATATGACCAAGCATCTTGGTCGGTTACATTATAAGCTCGCTTTGAGGCTCAGGTCTTAGTATTGTTACTTTTGAATGATTCATAATGAAGAAACATGTTTAATTATTTTTCAGATGTTTTGTTAATTGAGTTGTTTGTTTTTGCATCATGCAGATGTACTGGACTTTTGTGGGTTGTATAGGCGTAGTAATTGATTTTCAAGGAGGTTAATAGCTTAGTTATTTCTTGTGGTAACATTTTGTAAGCTGTTTGTAATATAAATGTCTAAAATAGTAGAAAGTCTAAATATTTTATGTTTTGCAAAATAATATTTTTAGATTTGCTAACATCCTATAATGCAGCATTATGACTTTATAAGATTTCATCTGGTGTTCAAATGAAGGATTTACAGTAACATCTTTTACTATATTGGGCCAAAGAGATATAAGTGCTCAACTGAAATATGCTCGGATTTGTTATATTCAGGTTTAAAATTTTCTATAGTGACTAATTTGTCGAGTGATCAAATTTGAGATGCATTATACCATACTGTACATTCTGCATTGATATATACTGAGTTTGATTTTAACAGAACATGTATTGAGGTATACACTTGAATGACTGTATGCCATACTGTAGTTTCAGCATTGATATATACGGAGTTTGATTTGAACTGAATCTATTTTGATGATATAGACTTGATATGATGTTGTGTCCTGTTCCTTAGGGTTCAGACTCGATACCTTGCAACAGAGAAAGCGAAGTCTTCTCTTGCACAATCTGATGCATTTGGAATGCTGGAGTTAGAGAGTCGTGTGGCTGATGGATTGCAGAAAACAGAGCCTTTCATTCCTGGTGGCGGAATAGCGAAGCAGTTCTATACTGAATGGTATGTATTGCTCTGATGTGAAGGCTATATTTTAAAGAATTCTATATTTATATGTATTACAAAAATCAGTTTAACGTTTAAAAAATAGCAAATTAAACATTTACAAATGTATTGCTTCACGACATCAGCCTTTTATAGAGTTCCTCTGCTGTGCTTTATGTCATGAATCTATAAAGACAATCCCTTTATACTATGAGCATGCATGGTTTTAATTGATTTAGGAATAAATGTGAAGAATTGTGTGTTTAGAAGTTCTGTTTAGCTGGGAGGTCATAAATGAAAATTCTGTAAAATGACTTTCATTTTCAAAGTTGACGCTTGGTGTTCCTAAATCACAGAATTAGCAGAAAATTTGTGATAGAATCTGGAAATTGCTTGATTTGTTTAGAACTATTCTTAGTGGTGTTTGATTGTGGTCAGTGTTTGTTTCAGTACGTCAGCTGATATTGCTGCTGTGATTCTACTCGTGTTTTGTGCTGAGGGCGACAACATATTTGACGGACTTACGTTGGCTTCGTTTGTCAATACATGGCTTAGCCTCATTCCTGTAAGTACTCCAATATTTACCGTACGTGCTTATCGTCATCATCACCCATTTATAGTCTACTATTTACATTCACAAGATGTCAGTGCTGTGCACTAGGTATAGTCTTTATAGTTATGTCCCTGGCAGATATACTTTAATTTAATAATCACTGAAAAAATGTTAACAGCAATAGAGTAGTAGGTGTGCAGTGGGGGGGGGGGGGGGGATATACTCAAGTTCAGTCCTGCGCCGACAAAGTAGACGTGTGGCGGTGGATAAACTGGTAAGCCTGTAACTGACGAGTGACGAGGTTACAGTAGTTTTAAGAATTTATGTGCATGTTTATTTTTATTAAGATGTTGCTTTGAACTCTTTTGAATTTGTAATGTGTTCTTGTATATATGTTCAAGAAGTTGTACAAGATGATCGGTGAAATAGAACCAGTCACTGTATTGGTAGTTTGTTTATAACCTGTTGTGTTGCTTGCTTCAACCTGTAGTTGTATTTGTTTGTTGCCTGTTGGTTAAACCTGTAGCTATGTTTGTTGGTTGCATGTTAGAACCTGCATTTGTATTGGTTGTATGCATGTTTGAACACATTGTAGCTGTATTTGTTGTCTGTTTATTGTTAGGTAACTGGCAGTAATCTTGACATATGGACAATTCCGTCGTCTTGGAAACTGCTGTTTGGCAACCGAGCCGATCCGATTTTGTTTCGTTAACCGTATTTGGAGCATTTAAACTTTGATTTATTATGTGAAACAGTGTAAAGTAATAAACTATTGAGTTAATGCAAAACTGAACTGTAATTCTTTACTGCACTTTGACAATTCTTTAGTTTTTGTATTTTGTTACAATTCACATCTATGTTGTTGAAAGAAGGAATCAGATTATTTGTTATGTATGGCCAGGGGGTGCGAGGCTTCACAATAGCCTCACAATGTTCGTCCATGTGGTCAACACGGCTAGCAGTAAGATTGTTTGTGCGAGGCAGGGCATTGGCTGTACATAAAGCATTGCTTCAATAATAAATCCAAGATGTCATATGCAAGGAGTCTAGAGTTTAATTGCTGTGGGTGCAGTGCATGAGAGCACGACTGAATTAGCTACAAAAACCCCATGCAATCTGTGAACAATTGAGTCTTGCTTACTTGGGCAAAGCTCAGCACACGAGTCATCCGGCACTTTTGCTGATCAGAAGTGTGTAGATTAGAACTTTCCAATTGAACAGTTAAAAGGTATCCCAATCAAAAGGAGGCATACTATAGGTAAATTAATTTGGTAAACATCAATTGGCCAGTTTTCTTGCAAATTTTAATATGAAGCTGATGGATTTGGTTAAGAGTTCATGCACGAAATGTGACTAGAATTTATTCAACTTTAGAAGCAGTCTTGCTGGTGATTTCAGTGTAACTTGGCAATAAATGTACTCGTAAACCGAAGCCGTTTTGTTATCATTGAGCATATCAGCCACGAGGTATAGTACTAACCAGTTGCGAAGTGGTCGATGTCAATCTCTGTTAGAGAAAGTAGAGCTGTTTAAATGCCGAGAAATTGTGATGATGATATTTAGTTCTATTTGTTTAATGGTAATTACTTTTAGTTATTTATTTGCTAGTCTTTATTTTAAATTATTTGTTAGAACTGCCAGTCGAGCTAAAGGTAGAGCAAATCAAGTAACTTGAGTCCTAAATCAAATCTGCTCAAAATATGGTTTTAGCGATGTAGCAGCCAATGATTTAGAAAAACTGCAATATATACTGGTACTGGTAAAGAGTCTCCCACGTCTTCACCTTGAATGATGTAATATCTCATCAGCTATTAATAGTTCATCCGAGGGTATCAATACGGACGATCACAGGGAGTTCAAAAACAGAAGTCGATATTTTGTAAAATAACAAAAACACAGATATGTATTACAATAGAACGTTTGAAGACAATAAAACCTGCTTACAACGCATCCTTTGTCGTTAGTTTGTGATTTTGAAATTAAATATTTCAATATCATAGACAAAATCTTCTGGTTCTAATTACCCACCTCATCCCAAAGACTAGTACATTTCTGCATTTATCAGTATGCTGTATGCATAAATCCCATTCATTTTTGTAAGCACATGTCTAGAGATGCATGCCATCCAGTGCTTTGGCTGCACATAACAATATTTTGCATATCGTTCATCATACATCACAGGAACAATATGGATGATGATGATTAAACAAAAAACGTTTCAATTATCAAATAATACTTTTATTGTTGTTCTATTATAACTTCTATAAGACGGAATTGGAGTGACCAAGAAGTTACGATTTGAGATTCAACGAATAAAGCTAGGCCAGACGTGTAAATAAACAAAGTTGTTTTTCTTAACCAGTATGTACCGTCCTCAATATGATTGTTATATTCTTGTAGGTTCAATCTAGGTCTTTCAATATCGAGACTTAATCTCCATACATACATCTAAATTTAATTAAAATTTACTTTAGCGATATGAACATTTACTCTATATGTATCTTAAATAAATATAACAGTCCATATAAATAAATATTGCAGTCTATATTTTAGTTGTTCTTTTTTTCTGCCTACAGTTTATCATCATTCGATTCATTCAGCTCTAACAAACTGCTTATGCAAATGAGGTTCTTAACTAATTATCATAACAAAAGAAAAGCCAGTCACCTTGGTAAGTAGCAAATCTGTTAAATAATTGTATACGACATTCTTTACTGGTTGGGTTCCACATCAAACCGCTTGCAGACAGTCTATCACAGACAGCAGCATGGTTACTGCAAAGCAAACATTCGTACTTCGTAGATGTCGCTCGGAAACTGCTTCTGCTTCTCTTCCTTGAGCACCTTCAGCCCTGACCTTGCTATCAGATCCACCAACAACTTACGTGGCCTTGTGTACGAACTGTCACTCGAGTCAAAATCAACGTCGTCGCTCGATAGATTTTCCTTCACGAATATCATTCCATGCGGCGTCAATCCTCGGCGGCATCGCGTAAAGAAAGCGACCAAGTCTTCATCTGTCAAATGTCCGAGGACCCACTGGCACCAGATGACGTCGTATCTGCCCGGTTCTGGATCGAACTCCTGTAAGCCGCAACAGATGAGTCTGTCTATGCGCGATGAGTCGGGCCCGACAAACGCACGAGCTTCGTTGAGGAAGTCCTGATTCAATTCCACCATGTCAACGGATTCGAAGAGTGGAAGAAGTAGACGCTTTGTGATTCGACCTATACCGGAACCGCAGTCAAGGGCCCGGTGAGGAGCTACTGTTGCGTTCGAACCCTTTAACAGAAAATGTAAACATTTTGGGTTTATGACGAGTCTTCAACACCTGTGCACTACGGTATCTCAAATATTATGAATTAAGAATAGTACTACATAGCTGCATATTACAAACAATAATTAATTGCTTCTCAATGTTTCTTCCAAGTAGATTGCTGCACCGATTGACGCACTGAAGTGTCCTCAGTACGTGCCCGCACGTTTCTGGTGAGTAAGGTTCTTCAGCTGCGTAGGCTCAACTTCTCACCTTAATTCGTCTATTACACAACCATTATGACATAATCCAGCCTATGGATCAAGTGTTCACTATTGAAGCAGCATTTATATAAAACGTGATGTTAATAATAGCTTAAGGCAGCTACAATGTATTTTAAATCAGACAAACTTAATTGCCTTGCCAGTTTTGAAAAGGTCAAACAAGCTACAACAATCGCGTCACCATCATCATGGTTATTTATCGACCAGGCTAGTATTGAATTATAATTAGCAACAGCTAATCAAAGTGGATTGGATGTTGCCGAAAAGTTTCCCTCGGTAATTAGAAGGAAATTGTTTACAAGCTTATGGTGATTCAACTCTGCAGAGCATATGCTAAAATTTTACGTTTTGGATTTTATTTCAAAGTAACATTTTAGAGCAGGATCCCCTTCCTAACGCCAACAGTCTCACTGGTCACCTTGTCAAACATTATAGAAGAACATGGTGAACCTCTTGTAAAGCCAGACACCACTTGGCACTTATAAGATATTTAATACACTCATTATTTAATTCAAACAGTACTGAATAGAGATTTGACATTGAATGCATTGTACCCGAATGTTATTAATAGGTTTCAACTTTCACCCAAAATCATTTATAAATAATGAAAACTGTTTCTGTAAATCAATATGGCCTAAGCGATCCAAATAACAATTCTCATTCACTTGTGTATGCCATCGGCTTCCGTCAATATATCAGGTTTGCATTAGAATTAAAACTAAATCCTGTTTTAATTTTAACTCAAACCTAGTGTTAACTAGCTACTTTATACAATACAATACAATACTATATACACAACCTGATAACATGCACAGGTTTCAACAAAAGAGCTAAATCAGAGGCGTGGGAAAGTACTGTGCTAGGAGTTAAATGCAGTATCGAACAAGTGTGTCTTATGATCCCGATTAAAGGTAGCAAAAGATAATGTCTGGTGTATTTCATCACTCAATTCATTCCATGTTGCAGGAACAGCCACCCTAAACCACGCCTGCCAAACTGTGTCTTCGCGGTTGGAACGTGAATACCTTAGAACCAAGTACATAAGCAAATGAATAAGACCCATACACTCAACTAGTCATTTAAGATGCATCTCAGTCCTACCTTTATAAAGTGTAAGAGAAATTTCCTCGAGCCACCGATGTCTGTGCTTGAAATCTGTGAATATCCGCCCAACATTCCATCTACAGTAGCTGGCGTTGCCTTCCAGTATGTCTTTGCATCTTCATAAAACTTGCTACTCTTATTCTCCGACATGTTTTCAGATCTCTATATCAAACGTAGACACCAATAAGTTGATTACAAGTTTAACAGTACCATTGCGATATTGATACTGATTATAATAAAGCATAACAAATTTGATATCTTTCACATTTTACGACAAATACTTACCAGCTTTTTATTTCAAATTTACCAAATCGAAGCTTGTAATATTATGAGTTTCACAAGTTTCGTGTTATCCTGTAGTTTAGTGATAATGTTTTGTGATAATGTCTCCTCATTTGCCACCATCAATGCCTCTGTCATTCAAGGATCAGCCATAGGACCAGCGGCATATCTA
>JAQFYQ010002882.1:0-11220 GCA_034694885.1 Buchholzia appendiculata
GAAAAGTTAGAGAGTTAGAGAGCCATAGAGAGAATGAGATGAGGAATAGAAAGAAACACAGTCAGAGCATACAAGAAAACATGAATACATCTCATTCTCTCTATTGCTCTCTAACTCTCTAACTTTTATCCTCTCTCTCTCACTCTCTTTCTCTCTCTGTGTCTCTCCCTCTGTCTCTCCCTATCTCTCTCTCTCTCCAAATCAAAGTCCACTAAACGTGAGCATTGAGAAAGTTCAACTTCATCCAATAAGATTCAAGTGTAATCTTTGCACTGAAGTTAAACTGAAATGTAGGTGCCTAAGTCTAGCATTGTTTAATAAAACATTTCTTAATTCAATATGATAAAATGTTTTTTGTGTAAAACTCAGATCAGTTAAATAGCCAAGTCAATCTAGGCTAGTGTAAGTTACGAAGTCCGTTATCAGCATTCATAGCTCGTAACACTATTTCCTTAAGTTTTCTTTTTGATATAACACATATCCTTGATTTTGAATCAACGGATGGACAATATCTGCTTCCATGAAGGGTTAATATCGTAAGGGAGGAATCATCATGGGGGGAAATAACTGGAGGGGATATGACCGGGGGGAAATCACAGGGGAAAATCATCGCGTGGGGAGGTCACCGGGGGAAATCACCGGGAGAAATTCACCAGGGGGAAATCACCTTTTCCCGTAGTCCGTGTCCCAACATAATGTCGCCAACAATAATGTCCTCCGACTGATTGTCCCGGTCTGAATGTCGCCGAGGCATAATGTCCCCACACAGCAATGTCCCCATACAATGATGTCCCCAGGATGAAATGTCCTTATGCAAGAATGTCAACGTTGGACTTTGGACTTTGGACTTTGTACTTGTACTGCTCAAAGATCCATCTATTTTCCGCGCTAGCGGCAGATGAATTAATCGGAAGCTAGCAGAGTTGATCCAGGGGCATTTTTAACGTTTAGTTAACGTAACTGGTTTGCGTACGCAATTGTGTTTGCACTCTACTATAGATGGAATACAGTTGAAGAGATTATAATGCAGTTTGTTAGAAATCAAAGGGGGGGGGGATCATCTTGATTAGTAATTATATAAATTATAATTAAATTAAATTATTTAAATTATTACTTATATTAAATTATTTGATTGTTACACGAAAAGTAAACTAGCAGGCAAGAAAATCCATTATCGGTGCGGTAAAAAACGTGGAGAGTGTAAAGTTAGTGCCTAAAGTAAAGTGCATGTGCTTATCGGCCAAATCTCTAACACAATCTGCGATCACAAGCACAGCCCGAATAGTCAGAAGATCGAGATTGCACAGAGCACAGGCTGTTGCAACGCTGCGCGAATGAGCGTTGGCTGTAGGTGAAGATCCACATCAACTCGTTACGGTATCGGGCTCAAGTCTGTCGCATGGAGCTGCCGCAAACAAGTCGAATTCGCTAAACCTGAAGAGGACGATCCAGAGAATCGTCAAGCGGACAACTCTAACGCCGACAAAGCTAGCAACATTACTGGACCTACGTATTGTCGATCCACACACAAAGACACTTGATTTTGAAGATTTTGATTGATGTGTATAAAACATGTGCATATTGTGCAGTGTGGGAATTTATCCAGAATTTGGTGGGGGTCGGACGATCTGACAAAAATTTCTGAAAAGCGGGAGGTGTTGACGGTCCAAAGTTGAACCGATCCCCCGGGTTTCATTCAAAAATCGACCCCTGTTTTTTATCAAAAGAGGTGAGGTCGTGACATCCGCCAGGGGTTAAACCCCCAAATCCCCCTTGACAAATACAACGCTGATGTTGTGTGGAACAGGTATAAGAGTTCAATGCCACAACAGAGATCAATTATACTGTGCTAATGGTGGCATTCTTGTATGGAGTACTTTGATCCTGGGGACATTAACGTACGGAACATTGTTGTCTTGGGACATTCTGCCCGGTGCAATTTAGACCGGGACATTCAGTCGGGGGGACATTATTGTTGGCGACATTATGTCGGCGAACCTTTCTAGTCATAAAGATCGGAAAGTGTTGTGCTGATTCTAACATTTAATTTCAGGTGTTGGAGAAAAACTGTGATGCAAATGGTGAAGCTCGGCAGTACTGTAGGTTTCTGATGCCTGTTTCATCTGAGCTTAACTGCATGTGCACATATGTGTCAACTTCCAGGTCAACGAAAACTGCAATGACGTGCTTACTAGGTGCGAGCTAGACTTTCTTGGATACAGGTGTCTGCTCTCGAACCAGCTAATCGGTTGTTGACCTCTGTTTTCTGTATCCGTTTTACATTTTGAGTGGATACCTTTTGTTTCAAGGAAATAAAGAAGCCTGGAGCTAACAATTCGTTCAAGCGTCATGCAAATGCAGTTCGTCGTGGCAGTAGTGATTTATTGATAGTGTGGAATTATTATCATCTATTTCCCTAGCGATACAAAGTTTTGTCACATTCCATACGCATATATTCCTTTTGGCAGGAGTCTGGTAATTCAGCTCGGAAGCATATCCTTACCAGGAAGTTCTTCTGGTCTCACGAAATTATATTATTCGATCTTTCGCTTTGATTGGGGACCTCTTCTAAGAAATATTAAGTTCTAGGCAGATTTAGAAAATTCGATAAAAATTGAAACTTCAAGAATTGTAAACATCTTTAAACATTATTGTGACGTCGTTGTGTGCACACAGAAAAATTGATAGATACTCACTTTTTAGCCAGCTTAGAGATAGTCGAATTGCATGGACTGCTTAGCATCAAAGGGCTTGACTTAAGCTTGTCTTAATTTCGGTAAACTTGTTTATAAATTATCGATATTCTACTAGAACAGTGAGGTTAGAACAAGTGGCCCTTTCAAACTGTGGCTAAGATCCGGTTTTTCTCATTGACGGGGGTGAGTAAATTAAATTTATGGAACATTTACTATACAGTCCCTCTCAACCAACATATTAAGAGGTACTGGTTAGAAGCCATGCACGTGTATCAAGTGTATTCATAACTTCAAATCTGGAAGGGTGACGAATTGTTGAAGGAGATAAAGCCCTGATTATTGAGAGGGACACTACCTATCGCGCCCCTCCTAACAAAATAATGAAGGTGCATGACAATCCTGTTCCTGATGGATCTACCCCCAAGCTTCCATTCATAGGTGGCGCGTATCAGGGCCTCAGGGGTGCTATGCCCCCAATTTTTGTGAAAAAATCATATTTAGGGGTTAGCTGCAAACACCCCATCGCTCGTCTAAATTATTTTGATACACCGCTACACCCCCTTTTTGGTACGCCGCTACCCCCGCCCCGTTCTTCGACAGTTTTTTTTGTGCGCGGCTACTGTGCACCACCCCGCTCGTCAATGTTTTTGGTTTATATTTTGGTTGCCATATTCAATTATTGATCATGCCAACTTGCCAACATGTTTACTGCACGTGAGACGGAACTCGTCGACCTAAAAATAGCACCCGTTTTGTTCATTTTGTGATGCTTCTGTAATAGAAAAATATTTTTTTCATTTCTTTCTTTCAAATGTATCAGAAATGTACAGATAATACATAGATGAGCTTGGAGCTTTATATCTAGTTCGTGATAGTGATGGAGATCATGAATGAAGAACGGAAAGAAGAAGTTTGCAAGAACGCTGTGTTTCAATATAAAAGTGGAGCCCAAATTTATGTTTGACTGTTAAAATTTCAAATGGTAATTCAAGTTATATGGTGATTCATAAGAAAGGCTTTTAGCGGGCATGTTTAATAATTAGTAATTGTTAATCGCTAAGTTTCTGAACACAGCCTTTGACTTTCACAAAAGTCAAGCATAAAACAAGAAGAAGACGCAATTTAAGATAATCAAAGGCGAGCTTTTCTTCAGCCAAGTGTTCCAGGCCTTTTGTTTACAGAGCCATTTACACAGAAATTTTCCAAATTATTGAATTAAAACACATATTATAAAACTTTAAAGCATATATTTAATCTTGATATTTAAAAGTTAGTTAATATTGAACAAATTATATCCAGAATGCCATTTTCATTGGCACTGAATATTATCCAAGTCCCCAATATATATATATATATATATATATATATATATATATATATATATATGTATGTATATATTTATATATATAGGCCTACAATATATGCAAGAATTTTTCGGAGTTTATTCAAATCATTTTCTTCGTATTATAGTGCATCGACGGATGCTTTCGAACAAAAAAAATTTTTTGGTTGAGTTCACAGATAGTGCGAAGAAACATTGTTCCTCTTTCTGGAAAGTTTTTGACATTTTGAATATCACATTTAAGCATTTTGAGTGTGTCAATTCCAGATGAACCCGGAATTAGTGCTTCAGTTAAATATCGCCCAAACAGATCTGCACAGAGCACACTGCGTAAGTGCTAGCATGGAGTCCAAATATGAGGATCAAGTAATAAACTAAATAAATAGTAAAACATAGTACGTATAAACAGTTTGCATATATTCCACTCCAAAAAGTTTTTCTCCCCGCGGCATCCCCTTTCTCGCGCCCATGGTAGCCGCGTAGCGACTTTCTCCCAATAGAGTTTCTTCCAGATCGAGGTCCTGCTCCCGTCAGTTTCTCCTCTGTGTCCGTACAGCTTTCCATCACTACCTTTCAAGCCTTATTAACGACGTTCGCCACCCGGGAGTCCAGACAGCTAAATAAAAGCAAAGTGCAAAGAGAAGTGCATACAATAGTCTACGGTTATAACGAGTAGTACAACATAGTCATCAATGTCCGAGCTGCAGCCTACTAGTGAAACGCGCATGTTTGAATTGTACATCTGATGTACAAATGGATCATGCGAATAGTGTGACAATATGATAAGTGTGACAAGTGTGACAATGAGAGAGAGAAAGAGCGTCATGTTGAGTTGTCGTCATGTTATGTTGTCGTGTGACGTTCATATTGCGCGCATTAATTACTCCGTGTGTCGGGAAACAGAACGTCACGAAACGGCGAACGCTCGGGTATCAGCGAAGACGGGAAATTAAAATTTTGCAATGCAATTGCATCGCTGTCACACCGCCGGGCCGGGGGATTGAGCGTCGCCCGGGAGAAAGAGAGAGATTGGATTCGTACAGCAATTGTGCGGCTACACATCATCGTCTTTCTCTTTCTCTGTCTCCCTTTAGTCTGTTTGTCTCTCTTTCTCTGCATGTCTACTTCTGTCTCAAAACTATGCTCGTGTCCTCTCTCTGTCTTTTCTCTCTTTCTTTCTATTTTCGTTTGTGTCTCTGTAACTATCTGTTCGTCTGTCTCTCTCTATCTCTATATATTTTTCTTTCTCCCCTTCTCTCTCTCTCTCTCTCTCTCTCTCTCTCTCTCTCTCTCTCTCTCTCTATCTCCTTCTCTCATAATGCCTTCTCTCATTTTGTATCTAAATATAGATTACTCAATTTCCTCACTTCTTTAAACTTAGTGACCTTCCATGTTATTGCTTCTCACACTCTCAACTTTTGTGACAACCATCTCAGCAGTAGACCATCCCCTTTACTTCAGTGGACCATTCCTTTACTTCAGTGGACCGTCCCTTTACTTCAGTGGACCATCCATTTATTTCAGTGGGCCATCCCATTACTTCAGTGGACCGTCCCTTACTTCAGTAGACCATCCATTTACTCCAGTGGACCATCCCTTTACTTCAGTGGGCCATCCCTTTATTACACGAACATTATCCTGCATTTCATGATAACGGTTAAATCGTTTGTTAAAGTCAGAAAATAAATCGCAGAATATTTTATGAAAATATTTCATGCAACCATGGAACAAAGAGGACCAATAATTGTTTCAGGAACAGAAAGTAAAAAATTGCAACTGATATTAATGCTTGATTTATAATTAATCATAACAGTGTTCTGCCGTTGTCCCGAATGTTTGTCATTGTTAGGGCTAAACTTCGAACTTGCAAATGTTGCTCTTCTTTCTTTTGCTTTCTAGCTGTTGATGGCATTTATTTGGTACATCAAATTTATATATAATTTTAGCTAAATTTTCATCAAATCTCTTTTCGAGAAGCAGTCATAGCGACATGTCACCGAAGATGCATGATCATGCAGCAGTTTGGACAGCGGTACTCATGAGTGTCAGTCATCACAGCGTCATATCATGAGACAGCGTCATGCCATGACACAGTGTGACGTCATCTGCACTTAGCTTCGTGTCATGACACAATGCGATGTCATCTGAACTGCGCGTCATATCATGACATAGTGCGACGTCCTAAGAGCGAAACGTCATGAAAACACACGTGACGACCTGGCATCGTGACGTGTCGTCACAACGTGACTTGACGTCACAGCAGCGTCATATCAGAACCAAATCAAGTCATATTTTGTGAGCATGACAGCCATGCATCTCAGCTATTTACACCTGTCATCTGATCTATGTCGTGCCAGTATGTCATCAAGCTAGCTATAATAATGAGTAAGACACTTACGCTGTGTTAAGATAATATAGTAAGGAAAATGACTAACTCCTCAATTGCAGTTGAATATGTAGTATCCTTCACACAATGCATTGCAACCTTCCCACGATGCATTGCAACCTTCCCACGATGCATTGCAACCTTCCTTTTGCTTCTTGTAATAAATACCGCGAGCTGAATTGTCATTAGAAGTGATTTGGTGATTTGGGCGGGACAAAATATCAATGTGGTTGGTTTAAGTCTATGGTTGGGGTTTCCGAAGTTTCGCTACGCACCCGCCTTCCTACTATTGTGGCTTTAGTTGAGATAAAAAAAAGTTGATTTAATCGGAAAAATTTGGCCAGATTCTGACTGGGAATGGAACGACGAGCCACAAACTCCTTTGATTCTTGAGCCAGCAGCTATTCATAGGACTTCGCAAGATGTAGTTGATTGAAGTTTTGCATTGACAGTCTGACAGAGTGCTTTGAGACTTCTCATTAGCTAATCAGCTCGTTCATTATGACTTCGACCCTCAACGACGAGAATTACATCTTAACCGATGATCGAGGGGGTGAGAGAGTGAGGGAGAGAGAGGGAGCGAGAGAGAGAGGGAGAGAGTGAGAGAGAGAGAGAGAAAGCTCGAGAGAGAGAGAGGGGGAGAGAGAGAGAAAAAGATCGAGAGGGAGAGAGAGAGAGAGAGAGAGAGAGAGAGAGAGAGAGAAGAGAGCCAGAGAGCCAGAGAGAGGAAGAGAGAGCCAGAGAGAGCGAGAGAGATGGAGATATAGAGAGGAGAGACAAAAACATGAACAGCCGGAGACAAGAAGACAAACAAACAGAGATAAAGAGGATATGCGGACATAATGAGAACATAAGTAATTATTCTCTTTCCATTAACGAAGGCCGGTTTATTCATCACGTACTCTTTCTGCCAACGGACCTCGAGATCTGTGAGGACAGATAAACGTCAATAAAAATATCTAGAAATACGATTTAATAAATAAAAAAAATTCAGTTTCCAAGAGTGGACTGTTACAATAAATATAAATTACAATTAGAAATTATTCTCCCTGCTCTGGCTCTCATGAATTAAAAATTCACAGATACAACAAATTACATTATATACTCACAATTGCCTTTAACATGTATATCATTGTTCAAGTTCAAATCAATTCGCAATCAGCAAGTCATAGTAAAACCTAACAGTAAATCTCTTTTGTCACGAGTGGTCTTCTTTGCCTCTACTTGTGACAATGATATTTATTATTTTACAATGGTTTGGATGGCTTGGAGAGTGCGTCGTGTTGATTAGAACATGCGTAGTTTGACGGACGATATAAATCTGAGGCTTTAAAACGAATCATGCTCTGGATGACCGTCATAAGATATTGAAACCCTTGTATTCTATTTCGTCCTGATGAGTCACTGCCAGACATCTGGAGTTTTATATGGTTTTTGAAACAGAGAAACAGAAATACAGAGGTCATATTTATCAGCCATAATATATTACTTAAAACAAGTGAAATAAAGCTAATGAATTGCTTTGCATTACGCTACAGGGAAACCGTTCTACATAGTGGAAATTTCTATACTCCGTATAATGTAATCTGAATTTCACAGTCCCCTGCGAAATTCTTATAAAAACGTAATCGAATATATAAGACACGAGGCAATTTGCACTGCACAAAAGAATATATTCTGCACGCTATAGCATGTATTTTACAAGCGATTTCGCATTTGGTTTGTACAAGGGATTCTGCATTAATCAAAATGAATTTTACTTCGATAAAATCTTTATTGCACAAGGGAATCGGTACTGCACAAACGAATGAGTAGGTCTATCATCTTATCATATCCGTACGTAACATCCGCTTTCAGCAATGATATTTTTCGTTATTGCTGCTTACATTGATGACGTTGATGGCAGATTTCTTTTCGATTTTCATCTGTTAGACGGAATATTTTTCATCTACAGTGAAAAACTTAGTTTTTTAAAGAAAAATTAGCCTTCAACGATACTGGTCGTTGCTTTTTGAAGTGAACGCCTAGCGAAAGTTAGCGCTGCTTTGAACAGCGGTGTCATCTAGCGAATATTTCGGTTCAAGTCATGAAAAGAAATGTGGCCGAAATTAATGAATCGCAATTTTTATGCAAATTGGGGGGGGGGGATCTCAACATCGGACCTGGTAAATGGTCCAGACCTTGGATTTTATTTTACTCGGTGGCACAGACGACCGACGACACGGACTGATCCCCAAATCCAACATCCCGTTATATACTGTTGGCGTCATTTTATAGATGTTAACGTCCTGTGTATCAGAAAACTGTATTATGGGAATTGTGCTTTTAAGTCGTTCCTGATAGAAAAAAATTATGCGGAGGCAGGCCTATGTTTAGAACAAAGGGAGAGTGTATGCAGGGATCTTACAGAGGTTGCTTTACTACTAGGTTCATTTGAAGTCCATAGGTCTATACTTAAACAAAAGTAATTCTTTGTGGTAGTTTTACCTCCGAAATGAAGAAAAGTAAAAAGATATTCATGGCGGCCCTATTAAATTAAGGCATTAGCCTTGGACTGCTCATTTCGGTCTAACCCTTACTCAGACTTTAATCAACTTTATATCCCAATAAAGTTTTCGAGACTGAAGGCATTCAATGCAGCAGTCTTCCACTCCGTTATTGCGTGGAAGCTTTCCAATTCAGAATGACCTGTAGCATGAAAAAAGTTTCTTGAGAGAAGAAATTTCCTATCCGTACGTACTTCTTACGTTTGGGTAGCTGGCTAATTGCACGTAGGTCCGTATGAAGAACAGGATTAGATGAGGACTTGTACCGCCGCGTCGCTTGTGCTACCGTGACGTACTCGAAGCGCTGGCTACAAATTAAATTTGTTGATCGAATCTCGTTCGTTGACAAGAAGGGGCCGCGTCGCCATATTGAGAATTCAACCCAGTCGCCAGACTCAACTCAATTGCGCTCGTACACGATCGTGAGGTAACTTGATGATGATGATGATGATGATGATGATGATGATGTGATGATGATGAGGAGGAGGAGAAGGAGGAGGAGAAGGAGGAGAAGGAGAAGAAGGAGGAGAAGGATGGTGACGATGAAGACGATGATGACATTTTGAAAAAAGATAATGGTCATGATTACAATTCGGGAAGATCTGTGTTGACGGTTTCGACAAATAAGCAATAATCTGATGATAAGTTATGGCTCACAAACCTGGGGCATATTATGTACAACTTTATTGATTGTGTTGCAGCCTGTATAAGATTATTTCGCACAACAGCATCAAATGAAATAAGAACGCAGTTTCTTCATCGCCTTACATTTTTCCAAATTAAAATTTTAATTTGTCAATAACTAATTGAGTATAATTTTACATTTGAGTCTGCATTTTGCGCCATAATGCCATGTTTCAAGGCTTAATAAAGTTCCGTTATGACCTAGCATTGTTGTTGTAATTAGTTTTACACTTTATATAGGCTCTGATTAAAAGATTGACCTGCAACCGTTTCCACATTTAATCGGTTATAAATGTTGAAAGGAAGCTCCACTCGCGATATTCTTTCAGCGCTACTTCTTTTCCTGATAAAGAGTTAGATAGTTTATTACCGCAATTGCTGCCTGTATGTTTCAAATATTTACTCATTTGAAACTGATTTTGAATAAATAAAACTGACAAATGAGACCTGTGTGAAAATTAAATTCTTAAAACCGGAGGACCAGGATTCCCCCACCCTCACACCGAAATGAACCGAAAATATTTTAAAATAGTGATTTCGACCGCTCATTAGACCAGCATCTCCAAAAATTGTTGAAATTCTTCTTAAACCTTGTTGTTACAATTCCGGTCATTCCTGTCCAATTCGTTATTCTGGCGCCAGACTAATCAGTATTCATAAGCTGCACGCAGGACAACATTAATTTAACCTGCAGAGCGTCCCCGTCCTGCTCCAATCACTTATCCCGTATCTATGGGCCGCAGTCCGGCTAGAACCCTTCCGCCAATCAGATCAACGCGTGACAGATGTTGGGCGGAGTCACTTGAAGGAGGCGTGAAAAACGTGTTCCCTGCATAGTACAGAGAGATAAATATCACAAACATGTTTGAAAAAGTTAAATTGCTTTTTTTCATTTTTTTGTCGAATCGAATTCTATGACGTTTTCAAGAAATTTTAGCGATATTTCGTAAGTCACTGGAAGTGACGAGAAATGTCTGCACTCCAGTTTAAAAAATCTGATATTATAATACGATAAATTTATCTGATTAACTTCTCTTTTAAGATGTACTGTACGTATTTCTGACAAAAGTAATCACACTATGTACCAAAACTTATTAGCCATGATATATTTTTGACATTCGAATACTTGAATTGCTGAAGTTTTAATTTTGTAATACAGTAGATAATAAAACATGACATTTTCTCTCAAATTTTAGACAAGATATCACAAACGCAACAAAATTATATAATAACTACATTTTTATCAAGCATCAAAACCTGATGTTATCTCGTTTCTCGCAGACATTCTGGAGTGAAAAGGCGCGACCGGGGGCTTCCGGTGAATAACATCTTGTCCGAAGAATATGTAGGGAATATGTAGACATTAATTTGTATAAATTTAACACAAACGATATTGTGGTGGTACGTTGCGAGACACTTTGAATTAAGTATTTCACAGTGCGACTCATATGGGTCTTGCGCCGCTTTCAAGGTGGAGATGTTGGTATCGTACTTGTAATTCAATTACGTAATTAATTACAGTTGATTGTAATTTGTATTTTGTAATTGAATGAGAAAAAGAAGTAA
>JAQFYQ010002883.1:0-11218 GCA_034694885.1 Buchholzia appendiculata
TTACCCCCGGTCGAGAACTCCTGCTTTACCACTTGTGCTGCATACCTATATCATAGAAGCAGGGTAGTCCGCACTATAAAAAAAGACTCATGGAGCGGTGTGAAGTTTCCAACGGGGTCTGGGGCGAAGCCCCAGCCGCAAAATGTTTTTTAGACATTTTATCTAGTTATGTCTTGATGGAATATTTGATATAATAATATACAGTCATGAGCAAGCTATCAACTGAAGAAACATTATAGGTATAAGGTAGGTTAAGGGTACCCCCCCCCCACCCCCCCCCCCCTAAAAAAACTCAACGGATCTGAACGAATCTCGTGACCCACCTGGAAGGACGTTGGGGGGGCAGCTGCCCCCGTTTGCCCCCTCCCGTGGCGACGCCACTGGTGGGGTCATAGCAATACGATGTTTCCGCGTGAAAACGTGTTCGTTGTTTGCACTTTGCAGTGGAGACATATCTGCCACCCGGATGGATCAACGCCCATCAATAAAACGAACGTATGCCTAAATAACTATAAAAATAATTATATTTGACAAATGTAAAAGAATTTACATTTTCAAAATACGAGTAATATAGCAAAATCTCAAAAAATATCCTTGAATTGTATACCTTAGTAACCAAAGGTTTTTAAAAGAATTCGTAATGCCGTTAATTCATCTGAAGATAAGATATTTCTAAAGCTATTAAATGCTTAATATCGAATACTGTCCCTCATGAATGCATACAGAACATTGTAAAATGCAACCTGTCGCAAGAATCCTTTTTCAGACTGCAATATAATTATTTTTAAGCGCCCTGTATTTCATCTCATAATAGGCATGTACCTATGATCTTTTATTAAACAGGTGTAATTTAAAATTGCACCGGTACCAATATTTAGCCTCTTACTTCGCAATTTCTGAATATCATTAAGAAAATAGAAATACAATAATATGTAGTGCGGAAAAGTTAATTGACAATTAAGCATAATTGTAATTTATACAGCTATGATCTTTCATAAGCGTATGACAATTGACCCCTCTGTGTTTATCAACAATAAATGTTGCGTAATCAAATACGGGCTGAGTAATGAAGATAGAATGCTAGACAAAAGGATTGACTAAGAATCGACACGTTGAATGAATTGAAAAGAGAGACTTATAGAAACGTGAAAAGAAAAGCAGTAATTAGAGCGGGATATAAAAGTTGAAAGCCAAGAATCTGCCAGATTGCAGAACACTATGAATGATTATGATGAAGTAAAAGTATAACAGTGGTCGAAGTTGAGACATCAACAGTGGTGCAATTTTCAAGCTCGACAGGGGGGAGCCCGGGAGGCACAATTTTTTCGGAATTTATTGGGGAGTGGTGAAGGCATATATCCCCCATCACAAACATTAGGCCGGAAATCTTTTAAATTATACAATGAAAATAAATGTGAAACAAATTTGAAGTGAATAAAATAAAGGCGAATGTATGTTTTGTGCATTGTGAAAAATATATATTTAAATTAGCATATAGATATCGATTCATTCAAAAAATCAACTTATAAAGCAAACATAATTGAAGGGCGAACTTGTTGTTGTTGTTGTTATCGTACGTTCAAGTGCGAGTATAGTGACCCAGCCACTCCAAGGCTGTCCGCCTCTTGCAGTGCCCTCACACTACCGTCGAGCCTCGTTAACGGGCACGAATCGCCTATGTATGACATAGTCTGGATGTCTCTACAGTCACAGAGATCACTGGTAGTCAGGCTCTATTTCTTATGGCAGGCTCTGCAGTGTCCCTGTCCTATGCGGAATTTGTTCAGTGTTGACTACCTGTGTCTCGGAAGGCCAATCGTCGTTGGCGAATATAGGGGTCATTGACGAGATGCCAATTAATCACCTTAACCTATTGCCAGTCTTCTTGCCACCGGGTTCTGAGATCGACAGGATCAATGTCTGTCCAGAGTGACCGCCTGAATGTAAGGCGGCGTGTTGGTGGACTGCACATATCGGTATGTAGTCCCCATTCACTGGTGGCAATTGCCTTAATAGTGAGGGTTTTTGGGCAGACAATAGTTACCAGTAGTGTGAAAAGCAGTTTTAATACATCAAAAGAAAGGTCTTGATGAGTACTTTTATTCTAGCCTAGGACCCAAAAAATCGGACCACGTTTCAGACCTCTGCCGCCATTTTTAAAGATGGCGGCTTTCATAGCATGTGACCATCATGAAAATGTTCTTAATCATTTTTGCTGAACATTTCTGGTGCCTTAATTGGAGTTTCGTTGAGAAGGACTTCATTTTTATTAGTTATTATTATAGTATGATGAAGATAGTGCTCTGTCCGAAGACAGGTCCTGGCGATGGTTATTTGTCTTACGCATTACTACGCATGACTTAACCACCTGTCGACTAGGCCGATGAGCACGGGTGGGTGGCCAAAGGTCCTTCCTGTACAGGCAATGGAGTGTTAACAATTTGCCCAGGTTTGCTACTGAAAACTATCAGTCGTTGCAGGGAGGCGAACCCTCTACCTCTTCACTGCGAACGCTAACGACTGACCTATTCAGTCACTCCCATTACAAATAAACAAATACTAAATACTAAAATGTCATAATCAATTGCTCACGCAGTGATTTTACTGTTGATTTGATGTACACGAAATACTATATCTTGGCAAGTGAAACTGCTGAAGGATGCAAGGGATCGCATGTGTGACGATGTTCTTGTCTTTGCTGCTACTAAAGGATTAGTTTTTGAAAGAAATGGATCAGATTTACCAGTTGTATTATATTCCGTTCATTATGCTTGATTCTTGTCGACGTATTTCTTAATTCAAACTAACCTATAGAGACCTGGTGCTTTCTCTTCCGTTCAACAAGGAATTCATGGTCGAACATCTCAAGGGCTTGGAGTCAGAGCATGTGATTGTAAGTATCGGGTGCAATCTGCACATTGTATACAAAGAATATTAATGAACGAGTGATAGTATTGGCTGACGTGTGTGTGACTGTGTAATTGTGAGTTAAAGATCTGTATTTGTTCTGATATTGCTACTTGTTTAACAGTTATTGTGACAAACTTTTATTAACTCCATTGATTTGTAGGTATGAGATTTACAGTTATAAGTTGATGGATGTGGTTGCGTGTAGCATGTGTAATTGTGTATGTTGTATGGCTAACATAAATACTAGTTGTGCATGTATTTTGTGTAGCTGCTGCTGAAGTACCTTCACTATCTACTTGTGCACACGCCGTGCATGCTACCCAGCACTGATACAAGTGCTACCGCTGCTGCTGCTACTGCTGCTGCTGCTGCTGCTGCTGCTGCTGCTGCTACTGCTGCTACTACCGCTGCTGCTACTACTGGTGGCAGTAGGTTGACGAGACTGCAGATTGTGGACTGGTTGTACCTAGTCAATGTATCACATGGTGTCAGTATCAGCCTGCTGACGACTGGGCTGGACGTTGTCAAGACTCTGCAACGTGAAACTGAACTACAGGTAGCATTGACCTGTTGTTATCTACCCAGTGACAACAAACTGAATGCACTGTCGCCCCCAACCGCCCCTCCCCCTCCCCGATACCAAATTTGTTAGTAGCATTAGCTTTCTCCTTTTCAGTTCTTCACAATCAGTGTTGTCCTTCAGTGCATTGTGTGCAGCTCTGCTATGGTGCAGTAACACTGAATAGCTGTGTACTATTACACGCCAGGTAACCATTGCTGGATTTAAGAATATGCTAAAAAATGTATGTTGTAATAATGTAAAAGTATGTTGTAATAATGTTTAATGCTCATAAGCTTGAGCCTCACAATTAGCAGAGATCTGATATGCTTGACGCCCGTCTGGTGAACAAATCAAACACCTGACGCCCGTCAGGTGTTTGATCCAAAACTCAGTCAGGATCGGATAGTCAAGATCAAATTTGGTGTTAATACAGAAATTTGATCCCGCTGCCGAACTTTTTCAAAACTGATCAAGGCCGAGACCATTCGATCGGTATTTACTAGGGCTGCCCTTCGATTTAAAAATTAATCGCGCGATTAAAAAAATTAATCGCGCGATCAAAAAAATTAATCGCGCGATCAAAAAAATTAATCGCAATTAAAAAAATTAATCGCATTGTCGTAGAGCCTCACAATTAGCAGAGATCTGACATGCTGAGAATTTGCCTGAAATTTTTAATGCAGTGAATTATTTGCTGTTTTACCAAAAATATGGACTCTGTTTTCAACTGCTATAAATAAGACATTTTATTCGTTATGCTATTTGTTATTCTTGCTTGGAGACTTGAGGTGCTAAATGTAAGCAGATGACAGAGAAGGTTTTATCTAGCCATGACCCACAAGAGGGCGCTGTTCTACTCCTGGCGTTGCCCCTATCCATGCCTCAAAAGCTGGTTATTTATATATTACGTCCCAGGCCTCCCTGAAACCAGTTACTCCCCCCCAAAAAAAAAATCTGAATCAGCTCTGATGCCGGAGCTGTGTCTGTCATAAATTAAGAAAGTTGCAGGTCTATCATAGAAGATCCAAGTCATCCCTGTATTAACGAGAATGTGAAGGGTAGTACAATAATATAAGCCATGTGAAATATGAGAAAACGTTAACATAGACTTGAGTAATATAGGTATGTAAATGAATTGTTTCATTTAGTTTCTTCATTTCTGATAAATCATTGTAAATTTCTGTAAATAACCTAATCCTGATATCCAAATGTGAAATGCTTCATAAACAAAATCTATTTCTATTGTTTATGTTTGTTATTCTATGTTATTTCAGTATCAATCTTTAAGAAGTTGGCGCAAATCGAACGTTGTTAGCGAAATCTTGGATGCTGCGTCCATGCGACAAAGAGCGAGAGATGACGGTCGAGTCAGGTCAACAGGGGATTACTGCATCAGGACACTGCAGCTGTACTAGAAACTCTGGAGCCATCATCAGAACTATCGCTCTCACGATCATCATCATCATCATTATCATCAAGTTTAACAGCTTCTGCTATTTTCTACACAAGAAGGTGAATTATAGTAGACTATAGCATGTTGTCATTTCATAATAGTAATTATAGCATATAAGAATAATATAATGATATTGACATGTTCTGTACTCGTCAGTGAAATTTTATGAGTTGATATGTTGTTGGTCCTCATTAAAATGACTGTACAATTCACATGTGTGTAGTTGTGGAGCAACTGGAGCATGGTGCTTTCACTTCCATCGCGTTGCAGTTAAGAACGATGTTGGTGATGTCTGACATGGAATCACGTTCCCCTGGAGACGCATAAGTGAAATGATGATCATGAAAAGGTTTTCTAGCAATGCGTCTACAGATGTTAAATATTAAATAATCGTGCTTTACAATGTATCAAGAGATTGAGTTCAATATGAAGAGATTGAGTTCGATATGAAGAGATTATCAGTAACAAAATCTTCATTCATTGCTTTCAATTCAAAAATTGCATTTATTATAATTGCACAGTTCACAAATAGTTTAATGGCCATCAATCTCTTTTTATCAAATGGAACGTAACGTGTTGAAAAGACGCAGGCGTTAGCCTCTATGTGCATATCATACATGATGTACAAACATGCAATACATAATACAGTTATAGAATACGTCATAAGTTTAGTACACCGGTTAGATTAGCTTTATAATCATACAATACTGCTTGGCTACTCCAGCATTTGTCGAGACTTTTTTTGAAACTGTTCACAGAAGAACTCATGATGACATAATTAGGCAGACTGTTCCAAGCACCAACCACTCTGACACAAAAAGAGTACTTTCTAGTATTGGAATTCACGCTTACATGCAATAACTTCATTGAGTTGCCACGTGTTCTGCCGTCACTATTTAGCACAAGAGATGGTACAATGTCAGGATCATAGACATTATTCAGTATCTTGTAAACTTCTATCATATCACCACTTAGCCTTCTATATTTCAGGGTTGGCAGCTGAAGATATTTCAATCTATCGTCGTACGAGAGCTTACGCGAATACCTAACTAGTAACTAGCCTAGTTGCTCGTCTCTGCAACTTTTCAAAGTCATCGATAACACCTAACTTATGCGTCTGTTTCTTTCACCCAGTTAGATATATCCCTCATATTTTGAGCTCAATTCCACGCGCGAATGACCATTAAGCAGTCATTCTAATTAGCGTTATAGTAATTGCTTCCTGATTCCAGAATCTATTGACATGAAGATCCTCGTCATCTGCAGCCTCGCTGTTCTTTGCCTCTGTCGACAGTATGAAGCGTCAGTTGCCAGAGGTGAGCAGCGTATACTAGTGAGATGATGACGATAATAATGATGATATAATGATAAATACGATGATGATTACGACAATGATGGTAACAATGATGGTGTTGACGCTCAGAAATAAGATGAAAATAACTCTGTTAATGATGATGATGATTATGATTTTGATGATGACGATGACGATGATAATCTCAATGATGACAACGATGACGATCATGATGATGATGATACCTTAAAAATCTTGCACTTTTATCTTAACAAAACGTTTTAACGATAATGTTATAATTCTTCTTAAAGCCTACCAACCGATCCGATGTGCTTATGAGGTTCAATTGCAGTTCATTGTATTCGTAAATTGATATTTGCGAATTCAATTTCTAACAAATCATTTTTCACTAAGAACTCTTAAAATGTATCATTAAATATTTTGCCAAATATCAACAACTATAATTATCGTTATTAGTTCATCATTCTCAAGCAAGCGTACAATCAACATCTGTCAATACGAGTCAAAAGCTATCAGAAAAATTGTGCCCCAAATCCTTGCCGCAAGACTAATCAAATTTACCAAAGTAATCGTCTCATAAAATATCATAAATAAAGGCATAATTACGGATCGCCAACATTGAATTTTGACGTGATTTTTGTCCAGTTGCACCTACTATCATCAAGAACGTCAGGATTTTTATCCATCTTGTGATGTCATCCGACCAACTCGACCTTGAACTTGATCAACTGTTTCAATACAATACAATACGATTTTAGATACAATGCATCTGATATTTTAGAAATAATAGCCTTGTATTTTCTACCAAGCCTCTCAACACATGTCATGCATATGCCAATTTCTCATCCTTTTAACGTTCTCTCAAAGTAACATTCCCTTGTACTCATTATTGAACATCTTCAGTAATCATTTTGAGTCACAGCTTATCTTTGAATCAATAACTCCATTATTGATGGAATTATTGATGATAATAATAACTGTCAGTATACTGTAGTACTAATGTTGCACACAAGAAACGAAACCTAAAGTAATATCTCGTGTATTGAATATATAAACAGATTGTAAAATGGACGTTGTCTTGTGCGTCGACAACTCGAAAAGTATAATGTATCCAAAACCAACGGAGAAGATCAAAGTTCAAGAAAACTGGGATAATGTCATCAAATTCGGCAAAGAACTGATCAAAGAGATTAAAGTAGGACCGGATGAGAGTCGCGTGGGCCTCGTTGATTTCGGTTAGCTCTTGTATTAATTGCTATTCTAATTGCGAATAAAACAATAAGAATCTTCTGCTACTTTTGTAACAACAGCTGTTATAACGACTACATTGACTAATTCAAAAGGGAACAAAAAATCTTCAGCTGACAGTTTTAATCGAACTGCAACATGCCTGTGATTGACATCAGACGGTGCTACAACATTGATAAATAAATACATAATGACTGTAGAGCAAGTATACATAATTATAATGCGTAAATGAAGTATAAATATATAAGCAATACATTGTGATACAGCTTAATGATGACGTTATCACTCAGATTAAATTGCTTGTTTTACTTCACGTCATAATTGATTAGGTAGGATCGTACGTGGCACTAGTTGACGGTGTTTACCGTTGTGCAGTAGTGACATCAGTCTGCAAATGAGCCAATAGACGAGACCATTTTCCGAATTTGCAGTTTGAACCATTTGTCGAATTTTGTGTTCGGAAGTCCAGGCATCCAGTACTAGCATCCAGTGCTAGCTCTTCTTTGTCATAATGTGTCTTTGGTAATATACGACAAACTTTTTAACATATATAAAATGCCAAATTATAATCATCCATACTCTGAGTGGCCGATTTTGAATATGAGGCATTGAGACAATTTTGGCAGATGCATAGCAGGCAAATAGAACCGCATTGAGTCATAATTATAATCATGTAATTTGGAGGCTCCAATGGGAGAAAATATTTTGGTGCCGAAACTGGCTTCACATTTGCATCCTCCAAAATGGGATTATGTATAATATATATATATATATATAATCAACATTAGAACACTATTCATAGCATAAGCAGTGCATTTTACCTAAAATTGAAAAATTTCCTTTGGTTCAAACTTCTAATTTTTTGCTAGACAGTAATTCTCAACAAGTATGAATCAAAACTTTCATTATCATTTTCTTTTCGTTTCTTGAAAGTTTTCAGTCGACTTCCAAAAGTACCATAGCATTATACCATGGCTACAATGTGCTACCGTATACTGTGGCCTGCATAAATTCAAAACACGCAGGAAATTCAACATCCGATTTGAAACTGTCTATAAACACAAATTATGAGCGACGTCTGACTGAGAACAGGTCATGATTTGACAAGATTGTTCATAATTATTCATCTTGCCAGATCACGATCAATGTTTCTGTAGTCCATTTAGTAAAGGATCTCCTTGACTAGATTCACTTCTAGTGCTTATCTCGTATATCATTATTATCCAGGTGGAAAGGCTTACATAGACTTTGACCTAAAAACTTATCTCACGGAGGAGTCCGCACTCGCGGCCTATGGACGTCTTCCATACAGACAGCAGAGTACGAACACGACCGGCGGTCTGTACTTGTCCCGTGTCCTCCTCACTGACCCACAGTACGGGGCTCGCGGGGGCGCTGTGCCGAAAGTCATCATCCTGATAACGGATGGAGATCCGACGAGACAACAGGAAACGCTTCATGCCGAAGTGAGGAACTGTGACCAGGCGGGAATACGAATCATCGTCATTGGAATCACGGCTTACGTAAGTTAAACATACCGTAATGTATCTCATGCTCATATATTTATTTATCATATTCTGTGCCTCATTTTGACTGGAATACCTTTTGATTGGTATTCCGTCGACAAGTTTGAGTCGATGAAAATATTAATGAACCTAGTTGTTGCCTGAACTATGCCAATTTAGCCAAAACTCAATTGTTCAGAGGATGCTCAGACGATTTTGAAGCCTAGCTAATACAGACGTCGCGTCGAAAAGTTGAACCTCGATTATATTAGGCCCTATATGCGCACATTTGTATGTTATGGTTAATATGCGGTCCCTCATACTAGATGATTGGAATACTGCAACTTGGTCTTCACAGAGCTGAGTGACCCCGTAGCCGTTGGAAAATTAATTTTTATTTAACGGCCCTCTGAAATTAGGAATAATCTTTATTGCTTGCTTTCGGGCAGCACATATTTCGATCATTTTGTTTATTCCTGTTTATGGATAACCGGATAAATATGTAGATGGAAGCATAGACCTGCATTTTTACAAACAAATTGTGATAAATAAAACTAGATCAAAATTGTTTAACATACATTACGATGAAACAATACAAAAAAACCTGCTGAAAGCTGATAAGCTGAAGACAAAGAAAACTTACTCTAAAGTAAGTTATTCTAGCCACAACTTGATAACTAGATTAGCAGATTTATTTGATTAACATAATTATTTATTGTTGAATACTTGCTCGTGCCTTTAGGTTAACGAGACTATTATGCGTCAAATAGCTTCGACCGAATCAGACTACACAAAGGTGGACGACTTCAAGGACTTAGACAGGGTCAAGAGTCAGATCATTAACGACCAAACCTGCATACCTTTGCCAGCAACCACAACAACTACAACACCTCCTCCCACTACAACTACAACAGTTCCTCCAACAACCACCACAACAGTTCCTCCAACAACCACCACAACAGTTCCTCCAACAACTACAACAACGGTTCCTCCAACAACTACAACAATTCCTCCAACAACTACAACTACCGTTCCTCCAACAACCACCACAACAGTTCCTCCAACAACTACAACAATTCCTCCAACAACTACAACTACCGTTCCGCCGACAACTACAACAACAGTTCCTCCAACAACCACCACAACAGTTCCTCCAACAACCACCACAACAATTCCTCCAACAACTACAACAGTTCCTCCAACAACCACCACAACAGCTCCTCCAACAACTACAACAGTTCCTCCCACAACCACCACAACAGTTCCTCCAACAACTACAACTATTCCTCCAACAATTTCAACAATTCCTCCAACAACTACAACAACAGTTCCTCCAACAACCACCACAACAGTTCCTCCAACAACTACAACAATTCCTCCAACAACTACAACTACCGTTCAGCCGACAACTACAACTATTCCTCCAACAACCACGACAACACAGCCTCCAACTACAACAGCTCCAAAGCGAGGTATTGATACTACTTTGAAATTGTTTCAATATATCATTATTCTCCATGACCAAATATGGCTTCAAGTTTACAAAACAACTAAGAAAGTAATCCCAAACCGGAGAATATGATCACATTCGCAAGATTTCAGTGTATCACCTCAAGTAATTGGATAAGTTTAATGGACCGCGTAAGCTGATTGGTTTATTACTTCGCAGCATTAATCTCTCCGTTGACCTGTCAGAAGCTTCTCCAGACAAGCCAAAAGCAAAATTTATTATTTAAACCGTTTCTTTCTGTGATATTTCATTGTATCGCGACCGCTAACTAGTCAATTTTAAAGAACACTGAAGCTGATTGGATCACAGTCGCGATTTAACCACCCCCCCCCACCGCCTATTTGTTAAAAACATGAATTTCTTCGTCTCTCTCTCTCTCTCTCTCTCTGTCGTTCTCTCTCTCTCTCTCTCTCTCTTTCTCGTTCGAATAACGATGGTTTATATATCAAAATAAAAATAACAGTTTACAGTTTAGTATGCAGTACGTTACGCTTTCACCCTTCCTCCCTAGAAATAACGTAATTTGGTGGACTTATATTGCAGTTCATGAAGACTTCGATGCTGATTTATAAACCATCAAACTCATACACCATACCGGTTTCACGAGTTCTTTAACGTATATTCATTAATTCTTTAGAGAGTCTAAGTATTTGATGTCACTATAAATTTACGTAAGTATTCTAACATCATCATCATCATCATCATCATCATCATTATC
>JAQFYQ010002884.1:0-11217 GCA_034694885.1 Buchholzia appendiculata
GGGGGGTTTCAGCGCACCAGAAAATTTAGGGAGGCTTGAGCTAAATTGTGGCACAAACAAACCAAAAAAATTCACATAATTTGGGGGCTTAGCCCCCAAGCCCCTGATAAGCGCAGTCTTTGCTATTGTATAGATAAGTTATTTGTTCTGTAATGTTGATAAATGTGTAAGTAGTTGCACCATCCTTTTGGTTATTAGTGCCTTTATGCGATTTGGCATACTATCGTGGTATTTCGTGATAAGTGCGGGAAGGTCAGGACTCAGGACTATGATGCCAAGCGTTTATTATTCGTTCAATCAGTTGTGTTAGTTGATACAATGTTGTTGAATTTATCCTTGAGTTTATGCTAGACATATTCTACTGGATTCACGTCCGGGCTGCTGCCTGGCCATGGCAGAACCTCTATGCCGGTGTTCGGTGTGTACACCGGTACATTGAAGAAATCCTGTATCAGTTTAGCGGTCTAAAATGGCTCGCTATCCTACACCGGTGAATGTCCATGCGGTCGCACTTCTTAATATTACTGACGACCTGCTTTGATTCTCCTACTGTACGAGCAATTGCAGTCACGGCTAATTCCGTGTTTTGGAGAAACACTTTGATTTGACTACGTTTTTTGGTTAAATAACTTTCTTTTTCCCCATCGTTTGAAATTTAGAACTTATCTCAGAATGTTGTTTATGATAAAACGAAAGTGATTAGCTCTCCGGCCCCTTTCTGCAATAGACCAGTTTGGGATAATAATTTATAGTATAAATATCTAGCTGATTAAACGCCCGTGTGTGTCAGAAAAACCTAAAACAGCATTGAATTTGGCACAAATTTCAAGTTTTCTACAAAATTAAGATATACGCCGTGTTGATATTAATTTGATTGTTTGCTAGGCATTTGCTTAAAATAATTTGAGCTTTTTGACGAATATTTTTATTTTGTGGAAAAATCTCAAAGGTTTGTGTGAAATTCATAGGCATTTTGCAATGTACAGGACGATTTTCTGCCACACACGGGCGTCTAATCAGCTAGATATTAAGACTATAAATTATTATCCCCAAACGTCTATTGCAATTGTTTGCAGGGAGTGAAACATCCCCAATACCGGTGGACACCGGTTCTTATACTCAATCAAATGTTGAATGTCTGCAAATATGACACATTATATAATTGCTGTTATCGGTTGGATAGAATTCGAAAACGTGAATGAATTTTGTATGATTATTATTCCATCTTATGTCAAAACTCGGCCTAATCTTTGCTTCAATAGCAAAGAATAACTTTGAGCGACAAAGAGAGTTGCAGAGCGCACAATGACAGTCCTGCATTGACTGGCAGACAGATTGATATTTTGTTTACTCAAGCAAGGACGACGACGACGACAACGACGTACGAAGCGACGGCGACACTGACGACATATTGCCGCTTAGCAATCAAACGTTTAAATATTAAATCATAGTGATTGGCGTCTTGGCACGAAGAGTACCCCCTACAGGTGTGTACCGTGGCGTCATCTAGTCAGGAACAGCGGCACCGAACAGGTGTACCGAAGCGTCATCTAGTTTTGTAATTCAGCTATTTTGCAGTTACTGGAACAACAGAACAACCGCAGTTCTGTTGTTTCACAGTCTCTCTCTCTCTCTCTCTCTCTCTCTCTCTCTCTCTCTCTCTCACTCACACACTCTCTCTCTCTCTCTCTCTCTCTCTCTCTCCTCCCTATCTCTTTCGCTCTCTCTCTGCCACTTTATCACTCTCAATGTCACTTCAAATCATGACATCGTTTTCTCTCTGGCATTATAATTCTATCTTAACACACAGTTTTAACGTAACGTCTGTGCAACGTCACCTAGTCATGACGTCATCGTCACCTCGTGACACCGACAGGTGACTCAGTCTGTCCAGTCAAAGTTAGAAGTTACCGATTCTTCGCTACTATAGCGTTAACATAAAGATAAAAAAAATTGGAGATTGCAAGGTGTTTTAACCGATCCCCCGAAGTCCAGGGCCTAAATTCTCTCGGACAACAACTGACGTTTGTAGCAACCAAGCGCAAACATCGAACTCCTATTTAAAGAGGACACGGAATCTGTGTAAAACATGAAAAAGCTAAGGGAGAGACAATAAACGCAGAGTGCAGTTAACCTGAAAGTACCCATGATCACGGTCCTGTGCATTTAACGCTATTATTGTTTCTCGTCTTACTAATATGGCATACCAACACCTCTCAATTAACACAATATTAATTGCAATCCGTCATACCCTTCCAACATCAGTCTAACGTGTGGACTGGTGCTGTTATCACCGTTACTCTTCCTATTTTTGTAATCGTCTATCTTGATTTGTTCGTTTCTATTTATGTTGCATCTTACCACTAATCAGTTAGTCGCCACCTAGCGAATATATACTTATTGTGTGTAAAGTGGCAATGTTAGATCGTATGTTAGATCGCATCCAAGGCAGTGTTTTGTGACGTGCTACTTAGACGCTTTGCCGTCTAGGCTTTTTTCTGTTTATTACTTCGACTTATATATTGTTTCTTATTGTACTTTCTGTTTGGCTGTCAGATATTTTGACGAATACGATTATATATAAGTTGTCTATTTATATAAGTTAAAAAATTAGTGCATAGCCCATGTTGATACTTCCGGCAAGCAAGCTGTAGCGGAACTCCTCGAAAACATCATTCAAAGCAAAACATATAAATTCAGATGCACGGGAAAGCGGCAATAAAATCGGAACAAAAAATAACTGAAAGTTGCTGAATCTGCCGACACGCGGACAAGTAATGTTCAAATTAAGTAATGGTTGGATTGGTCCTTTCATACTAGCAATAACTGCCAGAAGAATTTTCATACTTTAGTTGATCAACAATTAAAAAGGCCAATTTTAATTTATGTAAGATGTATTTGTTTCAACTTATCAAAAAAATTATTTGAATATAAAATCAATTTCCATAAAAAATACGTAATCGGCGAATAATGCTTCTCATCATTTATATTTAAATCGAGGTTCGTTTCAATTAAATCTCTCATGCTATATACGTATATTAACATAATAATAACGATGAGAATATTATAGTAATTTTAAATTTTCAGAAATTGTTCAATATGAGTAACAATTTTTGATCAATGACAATAGTATCGTGACTACTGGCTATTGCTGAGTTGCCTGTTCGCTATCTCACTGTAAATTCATCAATCATGTGGTAACAACTTTGACGTTGTTCGAGAAATGCTCCACTACAAGTACTTTGTAGATGTTCTGAAAATCACTTGAATTTTTACACTAATAACACGATCTGAAGCAATAGCAATTATGTCATCATTTCCTGAAATATACTGATCTTTTACAAAAATGTTTGCATCCCAATCAAGCTTGGTGCCGGGAGTCGTGTTTGCACAATATCTTCATAAACATAACGGATGCACTTCTCTGTCCTCTTCATCATCTTCATTACTCCTCAACTATCAGAAAACCGAAAGTAATTCAGTCATTAACGAAGGCGGTACTTCTGCACGAGGCTTAATCTAATTGTTATTTTTTATCATCGTATCACAAAGAAACAACACGATATTATTATAGTGGTTAACGCCCCACCCCCCTCCTCAACCACGCAGCGACTCTCACCGCACCCACGCACCGACTCCCACCCCACCCACGCTGAGACCCCCACCCACGCTAGAAGCACAAAGAAGCGGTCCGCCTACGCTACGCTCGAGCAGACGAACAATAACAGAATGGGGAGAGTGGCAGTGGGGATACGGCAAGGGTTTGAAAACATAATTTCTGAACATTTTCTCAATGTCCCGCCCCCGTGAGTTGGGGCAACGCGGAAGTAAATATTGACGCTCATTACATAAAGGATAATGTTAATTCACTATACCAATTTACGGAAGTTGTTGAGTTTTTGCAGAAAGAAGAAAAAGCAGATGTCACATCAAGACAAAAGTTGAAGTTTATCTAGGGTATTGAAGATTGCCGTCTTGATAAACTCGAAATCTGAAAGAGCAATGTCTATAGTGGTCGAGGACAAAGATTATTCAAAATGGACGAAGTTTAATTTCAAGCAGTGAGCGATTGTTTATATAGTTATTTGGGTATAAACAATTTTTGTGTGTAAATTTTGTGGGCAAACAGAAACGGTAATTTTGCACCTTAAAATCGAGCGCCAAATGTGTGTAACAGAGATAGAACTATCGATTCTGCAGGTATCAAAGAATCTTGGACTTGGAAAGTCGTCTGGTACGAAGTAGAACAATAAGCTGTCGAGTATGGTGTTAGTTTTGGCATGCTAAATGTTTATTGATGGTATTTCGCGTTCTCTTTTTTATACTCTTTTCTTAGTCCTCGATGTTATGTTTTGCTTTTTAGTTATTTTTTTATTCAATTCTATATTTATTGATTTGTACTGTCTGGATTCAAGATGAACTCGTACTTTCAATCTACTCTGTTTTTGCAATTTATTTCTTTGATATTATAAGTTACTTTTTATGTATATTGCTTTTAAAGCTTGTTGAGTTTTGGTTAAAACGCGGAAGTGATTGTAATTCCGTATTTTAATTAAAACTTAACAAGCTTTAAAAGCAATATACATACAACGCAACCTGTAATTGATTCATTTTAAACAAATTACCAGTGACATTTAGCCATAATTTGATAAAAAATGATTGGAATCAAAGTCGGCATTTCATTTGGAATGAAGTTGACCAGTGAAGAAGAACGAAACGCTAAGAGTTGGTGACTAGAGAAAATTCATAAAATAAAAATAAAAACTTTCCTCGATATTATACGTTTATATTCAATATTATTATTGAGTATGTGTTTTGTGACATGTCATTTGTGCAGAAGATAATTTTAATTGGAGTTGTGAAGTATTGAACAGCACGCTGCGAAGTGATTGAAAGTAAATAAATCGCGCATAAAATAACGAGCAAACTTTTGAAGCAAATGTCAACGACTTTTTGAAATAAAATAATTTCTGTCCTATTTCTAGTTGTAATTTTCTAGTTGTATTTTGTTTCTCATTATGCTTGCGTATATTGTTTTCTTTGCCGTTTAATGTATTATATATAGATTTAATTCACCAAAAAATACATTGGTAGTTCAATAGTTAACATGGAAAATAAATAAAATAAACAGCGAAAATAGTCAACACAAATAGACACCCGCCGACAAAATAACAGTTAACGGGTGCAGTATTTCTAACATTAAAAGTTAGTGACAGAACTTACAATCAACATATACTAAATACAAAGGTATTTTGAATTAAAGTTTGCATAGAGTTTCAGAAACAAATCTTGAAGTTGCTCGAAATTGTAGGTTGATCGATCGGTTTTGGGTGAACAAAATTGTGTGCGAGTTGTTTTGCGTTTCATTTAAATTCCACGTGTGACGTCACTGACGTGTCACACGTAGTCAATGCTAAGGACTTGTCTTTTTTTGTAAAAGCCGCAATTCTAGGACGTCCAAATTCAGCAGCGAAGAGCGAGAAATGCACTTCCTGCAATTGGTCAGTAAAGAGCGCGTTCTTATTGGCTGCTGGCACGTGGCTGCTTTGTCGCCTTGCAATAGGTGAGACAGTCGTCTCGCGCAGGGCAGCGCTTGCTTCAGCTGCGTGGCTGCTGCGCTGCCATTGTTCATCATCGTCGCAGTAGCTGTTCCTGAAACACCGCAGCTGCTGCAGCTGCTACTGAACCACTACATCTGCGGCAACTTCACTGCTGATGACAGAGATTTAAACGTTGCAGCAGAAGACGTGCTGCTGTGTCACCTGAAGCTGTTTGGTTGAGTGGCTCGTCGCTCTGACTATAAGTTCTGTCGCTACGTGGCGTTTAGCTCATTCCCTGGAAGTGAACTGACTTGAGTGAACAGATTTCTGGGCAGGTAGTTAAGCGTCGAAACTAGAAGAATAGAGTTTGGCACAATTTGAAGAAAGTCTAGTTGGAACAATTTTGCGAGATGACGCTGGGAAATCTCCTCGTGCGTGAGACGAAGATTTTCTCTGATCGGAGACAAACTTTACAGAACGTTCACATGTCAGCGCCTCTAGCATCTGCTGGTCAAGTCAAGACCACTCTGAAGGCGAGTGCCGCCGAACAAGCTTCATCGTCAGCGAGAACTTGGAAGTGGGACATTCGAGACAGCGTTCTGCCCGAGGTATGTGCCAAGTTCGCTGTATTTCTCTGTTTAGTAGACTTAGTTCCAAGCACATATATTTGTAAGAGATAGAATTCATTTGATTGCACTGGATATCAGCAAAGTCGTGGTCAGTATTTAGTTATGCCTTTTGAGCAGGCCCAAGGAATAAAACCATTTAGGACAGCTCCTATTGAAAGAAGAGCGAAAGTTGGAGGCAACCTTCTGAATGTTTCTCATTGTGACAAAAGTGTGAGGAACTTTGTTGAATGCCTCCCACTTTTGCTCTTCTCCTACATTTGCACCGTGTCAGATATAGTTCTGTTATGCGAATTATATACATACTGGTTAAAACTTTGCATGTTTGTATCAAGAAATATAATAGACTAGCCAGTTTACCAAGTTTAAACGATTTCATCTCGTAATGAAATCTACAAGCAATAATTTAGAAAAGTTTATTTAAAATAAAAAAAGATTGGAAAAGATTATGAATGGTTCAGAAGCTTGTAGTTAGTTATACAGAGTTAACTATATTGGTGCGATATCATCCTCAAGGCACGTTGACAAATATATTCGTTAGTTATTCGAGATGCTCAACCCTTCAAACAGCAAGTTGAATGCGGTCAAGTTCAACTTTCTGATTGGTTTAAAGTTCCTCGAGCTACAAAAAAAAATTAGTTTTTGACCTGGACAAATAGGTTTCCAATTTAATTTTATTGAAAAATGCGTATTATAATAAAATCGACTAAACGGACGCATTTGCTGTACCTGCAGTAGGCTATCGTTTAATTCAAATAGTCATGCATGTGATTCAATATGTGATTCAATATTCATTATGTGTGTGATTCAAATATGATTTTGTTTCAAAAAGTAGAAAAAATAAGTAGAAACAAAATCATATTTGAATCACAATAAGTCTCATCATTGAACAATTCGACTGTCGTATGTATCGAATACACGCTGTGAATACAGTCAGCCAATTTGAAGCGCTGCCGTTTTATAAATAAGAACAGCTAATCCAGTATACGCACAACTTTGTTAGTGGACAAGGTTCAACAATGCCGGGCTGTAAAGAAATTGTTTTAACTATAATGTCTATTTCTGACGTCAGATTGTTACGAGCACACAACTGATCGCAATTTGAATTACAGGAACCAATAAGAGTTGATGTCTTAGTTGCTGTTCTGAAATAGAATTATTGTTCTAAAATGTACGCATATAGTACATCTGCCTGATTACTTCGTCTGCGTCTTTAATTGAAACAACACTCTTGCACATCATGCGTAGATTTTAAAAGATTCCAATGAGAAAATAATTGATAATTTGAGTTTCTGTTGAAAAGGGAATATTATGTGCCGCCAAAAACCCTATCAGGTAGTTGTCGATGTGACTGTTATTTTCAACTTCTTTCCTGACAGTGTGATGAAGGAAGAAAGTAATTTTATGTATTATAATGTGTGCATGGATTTATGTTCCTCTGCTATAATTCTTATTATGCACAAACGTAGCTGTCGTTAGCATTAATCCATAATGATAATATTGTAAACTTTCCAAAATTGAAGGCAATACACTTCATAGCGAATTCACATTTACTTTGTGTAATGTATCGTTGGGTTATATAGTTTTTCTTGTCTGTAATCAAGGTTGAACTTTTTTACTAATCAGTTGATTTACGGTTTATGTTGTTATTTTGTATGTTTATGTTTTATGTGTGTATTAGTTTGCTTTGTCTCTGTATTTCTCTACTTAACTGTTAGATATTTTGACGATGAATAAAGATTATGCAATTCTAATGATTTCGCATGTCGTTGCTGTTAGATGATTGATGCGGATGAGTTTGACGCTTGGCCCGAAGGACCTTGCAAGAGAGCTTACAGCTGTAAGCAAAGCGTCGAGGCAGCCAGACACAGCAGTGGGTGGGCCATGCGCAACACCAACAACCACAACGTCAACATCCTCAAGAAGTCCTGCCTCGGAGTGCTTGTCTGCAGCAAACACTGCCACAACGCTGGCACTACTCCAGGGGTCGAAGGTCAAGTACCAGTCTACTGGAGACCAGCCATCTGCGACAAAGCAAGGAACAAACAAATAGGTAATTAGATCAATTAGAAATGAACTGTTGAATAAATTTAAATGATGATGACGATGATGATAGAGATCAATCGGATAATCATGGTTGGATAATGTGATAAAGATGATGATAGAGTAATGTTAAAAAGACACCTATGATATAATAATCGCCTCATCCCTTTTCCCTGTTATGACTGTAGATATTGGTGGTATCTCGTTGCCTTCCTGCATGCGTATTAGGCATGAGCGAGTTAATCTGCGCACATAGATTGGTATATTATTTTTTGGAAAGAATTACATCATAATATACCTGATCAATAACTAATGGCAATTATTACTGCCCCGAAGCGATGAGCGCTAGGTCATACAAGCTCTGAATGCTGGCTTGAACCTGTGACTATGTACCCGAGTCGCATACATTATCACTACACTAAATGGCAGCTCATACTCAGTTGTATTATGATGCGATTTAAAAAATAAATTTGAGGCAGTCATTTTGATTGACTCCAGCGATGCATCAAGACTTGTTAGCAATAAAAATGAGAAATACTTTATTATGCTTATTTGTATCAATCAACTAGAAATTGTGGGCACAAAGAGCGATGACTTTAAGACCATAGTTGAAACATAAATCATACTTGACTTATATTAAGCCGTTGTTTGAGTTAGCTGCAACGCCGAAGTGGTATGCAAACATTGAATGCAGAGTATACATGTATGCCATACATCTTGCTTTCTTGTCAAATAAATTTTATTAGTACCCGACTATATTCATAGATATAATGACTACATTCATGGATAATTTATATATATTTATTTTAGTAACGATTACATTCACTGATAATTTATGAATTTAGTGGCAGATATTGTTAATTTTTGGATATTGTATATAATTGAGTGTTTCACGTTAACTTACTAATTGAATCAATAATTGCTATAATTCATTTTCAGAACTAAATAAATTCGTATATAACGTTATAATCTTTAATCTGTATATATATGGTAGCTTTATTGTCGCGCCTAAGTAAGCTATTAATAATTTGAGTATATTTTATGTAATTAGGTCAACCATGTCGAACTGCCGGATGTTCGGGAATGCTACAGCTCCAGAGGTGTCAAGGTCGTTCAGGCTATCCAGTGACCCACTTCTGGAGGTCAGATGGAAAAGGACATGTCTTCTTCCAGAGCAAGGGAACGCATAATCATCCGAAGCCGATCCGGCTCTATCCTCTCAGCGAAGGACGCAAACGTTCAGCTTGTACCAGCAAGTCCAGACAGTTCCAACATATCAGCTTAGATGTGGCTTCAGCTGTGGCCAGCAGAGCGGGCACAGCCAAGGGTCAGGTTGCTAAACCCTACAAGCGAGTTAAGCCGATGCAGAGGGTAATTGAGAAGAACCGTTTCCCCTCCGGTCAGGTACAGGTGAAGCTTGAACCAGACTCGGGCAGTATGAAGAGCTGGCTGGCATCCCACGATGACTACCTGTACAACTGTGATGGAAGCAAGATTACACATCATTATCAATCAGACATACAAACAGATATGCAGACAAGCATGGAAGCAGACATGCAAGCAGACATGCAAGCACATATGCATCAATCTTTTATACAACTCGTCAGAGATTCTGTGAAAACAGAAGAAAACCCAGTGTGCTTCAGCTCCTGTTCTCCCGTGAAAATAGATCCGCCTGGCTGGAACACATCAGGATTTGTCAAAGCATCATCACATTCAAGCGAGTTCTCATTTATCAGACATTCATCGCCAACCAAGGCAGAACTTCTATCGGTTTCACCTTTGCACTATGACTCATCACAAACCAGGGGTTCAAATGCTTTTCTCAGAGCCGACACAGCAGATGTCTCTGCAGGCAACATCTTTTCTCACTGTCCTTCGCCATATCCACCGTCACAATGCTCCTATGCGTCTGCCTACTACATGCCATGTCATTCTGAATCAAGCTACTCACACCCAGTAAGTGTGCTTCCCGGTGATAGGTCTCCAAATGACGCCAACTTTCACTCCACTTTTACCGCCCAAGATTTCAACGACAGCGGCTACGAAGCTTCCTTGGCTTCCCATACAGGCTCGTATCAATACCTAGATGCCTATAGTAATGTCCCCTACCAAGGTCACGACAGCCCCCAATCCTTATATATGACGTCCTCATGTAGTCCTCCGGTGCATCCCACAGGCTTTGGAACAGACACGTGGGCGGAATACACTACGCAACGTGAAGGACAAACTGCTGTTTCTCAGATGTTATCAACAATGCAAACAGCTGCAGATGTCAGTTCAATCTTACCAACCAGTGACGTCATACCAGCATGCAGAGGATTGATGACGTCACGGGACAAGATGGCGGATCGCTGCAGCTTGAAGGAGACACCTATGGACTACGACATTCTTGACGACATACTTTCTGATCTCGGACTTACTTCGGACTCGCGGGAGGGTTTTCTGTTTTAACAATGTTTAGATATCTTGGTTTCATGCGTGCCAATCGGAAGATACATGTAAATATCTTGTTCATTATCTGTCTTTGATCTGATTTAAAATTTAGTTGTATTTTGTAAAGTTTTTTATTACTAATCATCATGGTTCAATTTATTGTTTAAACATAGGTGTACATATTATTATATTGTAAAGCAACCAATTTAACGAAATGTATTAAGGCAATGAAATCTATGTACGAAAGTTGTTAACAAACATATTTTGCTTGAGCAAGATAGAAAATTTTACAATAGAGCAATAATTATCCAGTATAGTGAATTTTAACCATTATTGACTCACACTGGGCAGCATAAGAGTATACTGTCAGACTGAGGTTTTTTGGGAGTGCCATATCTCATACATTCCCTCTCATTGTATGTGAAAATGTTGTGTGAATTTTGGGAAGCCTTTTGATGGCCAAACATTTAGGATCATAGCAGGTCATCATTTCAATATGCCACTGTGAAAATATAATACAATGCCTTTGTTAAATTTTTGTATTATTTCCGATGGTCTGTCATTGTATTGCT